>CM038722.1:42185296-42197796 GCA_021613375.1 Megaleporinus macrocephalus
AATGTGACTGTACTGATAGGTAACGTACCTGATTGATTCATTTGTTGTATGGATGTTTGTAGGTATGTCACCAGAACAGCTGCAAGCTCCTGTTTTCTAAGCTCAGGTATGTTCATAGTAACATTACTTAATGCCTGAACACTGAAACAAGAGAGAGGGAGAAAGATAGAAGTGATCTGTTCCTGTGTTGTAAATATGAAGGACAGAGTTAAAGATCAATCCAAAGGAAGAGTTGAAGACACTGATTAGCATAGTCTGAAGATATATTTACAGAATGTTTATTCACAAAACCATATATACTTTACAAAATCTTTCATTTTCTCAGAAAATAAGCTATTTTAATGCCTGGTCCCAGAAAATCTCATCAGGAATGAGTAGTGTGTGTTCATTCAAAGCCTTAGAAAAGAAGTAGAAGGTAGTTACAAAGCAGATCTCTTTTGGTATCTGCTTTGAACCGACCCTTAACAAGGCCCTTATTCTGGACTCTGAACTGTTTTTTTTTCCTGGTCCCTCGGTTTAGGATCTATTCATGTCCTTGACACTTAACCCTGTCCCCTTTCTGACCGAGACCAAGGCTTTCTTTCTGATGTTGGTCAGGATCTATTCTTCACCCTTACCCTGCAATTATTACTTATTTTGACTCTGTTCCCTGTGTGGATCCAGAACTGCACTGGCTTCTGACCTAAACAAGTTCCTAAACCAGAGTTCATTCCTGACCTAGTCCTGTTTCTGACTTGTGAACCAAACATGGTTCTTCTTCCTGATCCCAACCAAGACAAGACATTTCTAACATTGACCCTGGACAAGTTCCCTTTCTGACCTTGGACATGTCCATTCCTGGTCTGTGACCAAGTTGCCTGACACTGATCCAGGCTGCATTTGGTATTCCTGATCCAGTTCCCTTTCTCATCCCTAAATGAAGCTCCATTCTTGAACTTGATCCACCCCAGACACATTCTCCAACTCTGACAGTAAACCAGTTCTCTGGTCTGATCCTGTCAGCCTTGTCCTTAGTCTAACCTAGACTTGTTCATAAGGCCGGCTTCGCCCTTGATACTTCACTAGATCCTCCTCCGGACCAAAAGCAATTTCTGATTCTGTTCATAATTTAGTTCCTGAATGAGTTGCCAGTTTTGTCGCTGATCTAGTCTCCAAGTTTACTCGTTGGTTTCTGAGCTTGCAAGTGTGGTAAGGAAATAAGACCAAAGTGGATAAAGGAACTGTAAGAAGTGCAGTTAGTCACTCATATTGTTTGGTAGAGTTTTAAAACTTGTATGTAGATGAAACCTAATTAAACATCTTAATTCACTTACATCACATGGTAGTCGGTGCAGTTAATGTTTGATGTTGCATTAGTGAGCATCTCTGCAGTGAAACTCGGCAGGATGAAGACGAGCTTGACACCAAACCATTTAAGCCAATCGGTTGTGAAAAACTGAGGAAATCTGATGCTGATGATCCTGAAGGTCCGATTCATCATCACGTCCCTCGCTGCAAGAGTGATATTGAGAATCTGCTGATTCTGCAGAGAAACAGGCCCAGAAGACACAACAGAGAGTCAAAATCAAAGCAACACTTTCTGTGATTGCAGTCATTTCTGTGCTAGAGTTTTCAGACTGTCTAAGTTACCCCCAGAGAAGTGAGGGCTGTGAGAAACTCGTCCACGTTCTCAAAAGCATTGCCGTTCTGCAGTCGGTTGAAGACTAGGTCCATCTGACTCGTGTTGTTCAGTGCTCCGGAGGTCACAGTGAGTTCAGCTGTTTGTCTGGTGGTCAGCAGGTCCAAAGACTCAAACTGCAACATGACACAGAGGCCAGTCTTTAGCTCTGATGGCTTATGGATGGAAGGAATCCAAAATCTAAAGTACAAGTGGAACTCTCGATACTCACGCTGGAGAAATTTGAATTTAGACTTTGAAGCTCTTCTATGGTGGCATAGATGGAGAACTTGCCAATGTTCTTTGCTAGCCAGTCACTGGTACCAGAGGTGCTGGATACACATCTGGGATCTACATTGATATCAGAACACCAAATTATATTACATAGACCGCTAGCTCAAATACACAAACAAACAAACAAACACATAAGTCTATACATAGAAACACACCTGTGCTGGACTGGGTCTTGAGGTAGTCCATTGTGAAGTTGAAGACAGACTGGGACTGGGTTGTAGAGAGGTTCCTGTACACGTTATCAAGTCCTTTCACTCTGCAAACCCAATAAATGTGGAGGTAAATAAAACTGTGGGTTCCTGTAGATGGCGCTGCATACATAAACATGTCTTTATTTAAAGCATGTGTGAACATGGGATCTTACATTTCCCTGTAGGAGTCACAGCTGATGTTCCTGGGGATGACTGACAGGGAGCTTGGACGAATCGCCGTAAGGAAGAGACGGAGATAGGTCTGGAACCACAGGGCAAAGTCCGGTGTGCTGAAGTTCTGGAATCTGGGCACCAGAACTGGTAGAGTCATGTTCAGAATGGTTTCTGCCACCACTGGAGGAATACTAGTCACGTTCTTCTGTGAACACAAAGCATTATGGGTAAGCTGCTGGGACAGACTTGTTCATTTGTAGATTTGCAGACACATGCCACTCAATGTGGGTATCCATGTCAGCAGATCAAAGAGATGCTCACCTGTGCTGCCCTCTGGCTGAAGGCTGTAAAGAAGCTGGTGAGTTGTTCCTGATCTGAAGATGTGAGCACACTGCTGAACACCAGTTGAATCACAGACCCATTGACCATCACCTCTGAACTCTGCTGCAGAATCAGTTGGGCCTTCCCTTCAGCAGTCAGGTAGTGCAACACTGCCACCTACAGGACAATGTGTGCTTAATACATATTATGCAGAGACTAAATCTGTTGAGCTGAAATTTAAGAACAGTGGAACAGAGGAGCAAGCAGCTATCCCTAATAAAATCCAGTCTACCTAAGAGGAGATATAAAACTGCTCAAAGAGGGTCATTTACCCCAGAGATGTTGAACTGTGTCAGTTGAGCGTAGGACACATAGCTGGAGAACTGGCCGAGGTTAGCAGTGATCCAGTCTGCATCTGTCTGGTTGATCAATCTGCAGGCTGTACAATATCAGGAGGAATGAATTAATAAGATGTTAGAAAACTAAGAACTAGAAAGAAGTCAGGACTGTTACTCGCTGACACTTTTGGAATGTGACTGTACTGATAGGTAATGTACCTGATTGATTCATTTGTTGTATGGATGTTTGTAGGTATGTCACCAGAACAGCTGCAAGCTCCTGTTTTCTAAGCTCAGGTATGTTCATAGTAACATTACTTAATGCCTGAACACTGAAACAAGAGAGAGGGAGAAAGATAGAAGTGATCTGTTCCTGTGTTGTAAATATGAAGGACAGAGTTAAAGATCAATCCAAAGGAAGAGTTGAAGACACTGATTAGCATAGTCTGAAGATATATTTACAGAATGTTTATTCACAAAACCATATATACTTTACAAAATCTTTCATTTTCTCAGAAAATAAGCTATTTTAATGCCTGGGTCCCAGAAAATCTCATCAGGAATGAGTAGTGTGTTCATTCAAAGCCTTAGAAAAGAAGTAGAAGGTAGTTACAAAGCAGATCTCTTTTGGTATCTGCTTTGAACCGACCCTTAACAAGGCCCTTATTCTGGACTCTGAACTGGTTTTTTTTCCTGGTCCCTCGGTTTAGGATCTATTCATGTCCTTGACACTTAACCCTGTCCCCTTTCTGACCGAGACCAAGGCTTTATTTCTGATGTTGGTCAGGATCTATTCTTCACCCTTACCCTGCAATTATTACTTATTTTGACTCTGTTCCCTGTGTGGATCCAGAACTGCACTGGCTTCTGACCTAAACAAGTTCCTAAACCAGAGTTCATTCCTGACCTAGTCCTGTTTCTGACTTGTGAACCAAACATGGTTCTTCTTCCTGATCCCAACCAAGACAAGACATTTCTAACATTGACCCTGGACAAGTTCCCTTTCTGACCTTGGACATGTCCATTCCTGGTCTGTGACCAAGTTGCCTGACACTGATCCAGGCTGCATTTGGTATTCCTGATCCAGTTCCCTTTCTCATCCCTAAATGAAGCTCCATTCTTGAACTTGATCCACCCCAGACACATTCTCCAACTCTGACAGTAAACCAGTTCTCTGGTCTGATCCTGTCAGCCTTGTCCTTAGTCTAACCTAGACTTGTTCATAAGGCCGGCTTCGCCCTTGATACTTCACTAGATCCTCCTCCGGACCAAAAGCAATTTCTTATTCTGTTCATAATTTAGTTCCTGAATGAGTTGCCAGTTTTGTCGCTGATCTAGTCTCCAAGTTTACTCGTTGGTTTCTGAGCTTGCAAGTGTGGTAAGGAAATAAGACCAAAGTGGATAAAGGAACTGTAAGAAGTGCAGTTAGTCACTCATATTGTTTGGTAGAGTTTTAAAACTTGTATGTAGATGAAACCTAATTAAACATCTTAATTCACTTACATCACATGGTAGTCGGTGCAGTTAATGTTTGATGTTGCATTAGTGAGCATCTCTGCAGTGAAACTCGGCAGGATGAAGACGAGCTTGACACCAAACCATTCAAGCCAATCGGTTGTGAAAAACTGAGGAAATCTGATGCTGATGATCCTGAAGGTCCGATTCATCATCACGTCCCTCGCTGCAAGAGTGATATTGAGAATCTGCTGATTCTGCAGAGAAACAGGCCCAGAAGAACAACAGAGAGTCAAAATCAAAGCAACACTTTCTGTGATTGCAGTCATTTCTGTGCTAGAGTTTTCAGACTGTCTAAGTTACCCCCAGAGAAGTGAGGGCTGTGAGAAACTCGTCCACGTTCTCAAAAGCATTGCCGTTCTGCAGTCGGTTGAAGACTAGGTCCATCTGACTCGTGTTGTTCAGTGCTCCGGAGGTCACAGTGAATTCAGCTGTTTGTCTGGTGGTCAGCAGGTCCAAAGACTCAAACTGCAACATGACACAGAGGCCAGTCTTTAGCTCTGATGGCTTATGGATGGAAGGAATCCAAAATCTAAAGTACAAGTGGAACTCTCGATACTCACGCTGGAGAAATTTGAATTTAGACTTTGAAGCTCTTCTATGGTGGCATAGATGGAGAACTTGCCAATGTTCTTTGCTAGCCAGTCACTGGTACCAGAGGTGCTGGATACACATCTGGGATCTACATTGATATCAGAACACCAAATTATATTACATAGACCGCTAGCTCAAATACACAAACAAACAAACAAACACATAAGTCTATACATAGAAACACACCTGTGCTGGACTGGGTCTTGAGGTAGTCCATTGTGAAGTTGAAGACAGACTGGGACTGGGTTGTAGAGAGGTTCCTGTATACGTTATCAAGTCCTTTCACTCTGCAAACCCAATAAATGTGGAGGTAAATAAAACTGTGGGTTCCTGTAGATGGCGCTGCATACATAAACATGTCTTTATTTAAAGCATGTGTGTACATGGGATCTTACATTTCCCTGTAGGAGTCACAGCTGATGTTCCTGGGGATGACTGACAGGGAGCTTGGACGAATTGCCGTAAGGAAGAGACGGAGATAGGTCTGGAACCACAGGGCAAAGTCCGGTGTGCTGAAGTTCTGGAATCTGGGCACCAGAACTGGTAGAGTCATGTTCAGAATGGTTTCTGCCACCACTGGAGGAATACTAGTCACGTTCTTCTGTGAACACAAAGCATTATGGGTAAGCTGCTGGGACAGACTTGTTCATTTGTAGATTTGCAGACACATGCCACTCAATGTGGGTATCCATGTCAGCAGATCAAAGAGATGCTCACCTGTGCTGCCCTCTGGCTGAAGGCTGTAAAGAAGCTGGTGAGTTGTTCCTGATCTGAAGATGTGAGCACACTGCTGAACACCAGTTGAATCACAGACCCATTGACCATCACCTCTGAACTCTGCTGCAGAATCAGTTGGGCCTTCCCTTCAGCAGTCAGGTAGTGCAACACTGCCACCTACAGGACAATGTGTGCTTAATATATATTATGCAGAGACTAAATCTGTTGAGCTGAAATTTAAGAACAGTGGAACAGAGGAGCAAGCAGCTATCCTAATAAAATCCAGTCTACCTAAGAGGAGATATAAAACTGCTCAAAGAGGGTCATTTACCCCAGAGATGTTGAACTGTGTCAGTTGAGCGTAGGACACATAGCTGGAGAACTGGCCGAGGTTAGCAGTGATCCAGTCTGCATCTGTCTGGTTGATCAATCTGCAGGCTGTACAATATCAGGAGGAATGAATTAATAAGATGTTAGAAAACTAAGAACTAGAAAGAATTCAGGACTGTTACTCGCTGACAGTTTTGGAATGTGACTGTACTGATAGGTAACGTACCTGATTGATTCATTTGTTGTATGGATGTTTGTAAGTATGTCACCAGAACAGCTGCAAGCTCCTGTTTTCTAAGCTCAGGTATGTTCATAGTAACATTACTTAATGCCTGAACACTGAAACAAGAGAGAGGGAGAAAGATAGAAGTGATCTGTCGCTGTGTTGTAAATATGAAGGACAGAGTTAAAGATCAATCCAAAGGAAGAGTTGAAGACACTGATTAGCATAGTCTGAAGATATATTTACAGAATGTTTATTCACAAAACCATATATACTTTACAAAATCTTTCATTTTCTCAGAAAATAAGCTATTTTAATGCCTGGTCCCAGAAAATCTCATCAGGAATGAGTAGTGTGTTCATTCAAAGCCTTAGAAAAGAAGTAGAAGGTAGTTACAAAGCAGATCTCTTTTGGTATCTGCTTTGAACCGACCCTTAACAAGGCCCTTATTCTGAACTGGTTTTTCTTCCTGGTCCCTCGGTTTAGGATCTATTCATGTCCTTGACACTTAACCCTGTCCCCTTTCTGACCGAGACCAAGGCTTTATTTCTGATGTTGGTCAGGATCTATTCTTCACCCTTACCCTGCAATTATTATTATTTTGACTCTGTTCCCTGTGTGGATCCAGAACTGCACTGGCTTCTGACCTAAACAAGTTCCTAAACCAGAGTTAATTCCTGACCTAGTCCTGTTTCTGACTTGTGAACCAAACATGGTTCTTCTTCCTGATCCCAACCAAGACAAGACATTTCTAACATTGACCCTGGACAAGTTCCCTTTCTGACCTTGGACATGTCCATTCCTGGTCTGTGACCAAGTTGCCTGACACTGATCCAGGCTGCATTTGGTATTCCTGATCCAGTTCCCTTTCTCATCCCTAAATGAAGCTCCATTCTTGAACTTGATCCACCCCAGACACATTCTCCAACTCTGACAGTAAACCAGTTCTCTGGTCTGATCCTGTCAGCCTTGTCCTTAGTCTAACCTAGACTTGTTCATAAGGCCGGCTTCGCCCTTGATACTTCACTAGATCCTCCTCCGGACCAAAAGCAATTTCTGATTCTGTTCATAATTTAGTTCCTGAATGATATTCCAGTTTTGTGGCTGATCTAGTCTCCAAGTTTACTCGTTGGTTTCTGAGCTTGCAAGTGTGGTAAGGAAATAAGACCAAAGTGGATAAAGGAACTGTAAGAAGTGCAGTTAGTCACTCATATTGTTTGGTAGAGTTTTAAAACTTGTATGTAGATGAAACCTAATTAAACATCTTAATTCACTTACATCACATGGTAGTCGGTGCAGTTAATGTTTGATGTTGCATTAGTGAGCATCTCTGCAGTGAAACTCGGCAGGATGAAGACGAGCTTGACACCAAACCATTTAAGCCAATCGGTTGTGAAAAACTGAGGAAATCTGATGCTGATGATCCTGAAGGTCCGATTCATCATCACGTCCCTCACTGCAAGAGTGATATTGAGAATCTGCTGATTCTGCAGAGAAACAGGCCCAGAAGACACAACAGAGAGTCAAAATCAAAGCAACACTTTCTGTGATTGCAGTCATTTCTGTGCTAGAGTTTTCAGACTGTCTAAGTTACCCCCAGAGAAGTGAGGGCTGTGAGAAACTCGTCCACGTTCTCAAAAGCATTGCCGTTCTGCAGTCGGTTGAAGACTAGGTCCATCTGACTCGTGTTGTTCAGTGCTCCGGAGGTCACAGTGAGTTCAGCTGTTTGTCTGGTGGTCAGCAGGTCCAAAGACTCAAACTGCAACATGACACAGAGGCCAGTCTTTAGCTCTGATGGCTTATGGATGGAAGGAATCCAAAATCTAAAGTACAAGTGGAACTCTCGATACTCACGCTGGAGAAATTTGAATTTAGACTTTGAAGCTCTTCTAAGGTGGCATAGATGGAGAACTTGCCAATGTTCTTTGCTAGCCAGTCACTGGTACCAGAGGTGCTGGATACACATCTGGGATCTACATTGATATCAGAACACCAAATTATATTACATAGACCGCTAGCTCAAATACACAAACAAACAAACAAACACATAAGTCTATACATAGAAACACACCTGTGCTGGACTGGGTCTTGAGGTAGTCCATTGTGAAGTTGAAGACAGACTGGGACTGGGTTGTAGAGAGGTTCCTGTACACGTTATCAAGTCCTTTCACTCTGCAAACCCAATAAATGTGGAGGTAAATAAAACTGTGGGTTCCTGTAGATGGCGCTGCATACATAAACATGTCTTTATTTAAAGCATGTGTGTACATGGGATCTTACATTTCCCTGTAGGAGTCACAGCTGATGTTCCTGGGGATGACTGACAGGGAGCTTGGACCAATCGCCGTAAGGAAGAGACGGAGATAGGTCTGGAACCACAGGGCAAAGTCCGGTGTGCTGAAGTTCTGGAATCTGGGCACCAGAACTGGTAGAGTCATGTTCAGAATGGTTTCTGCCACCACTGGAGGAATACTAGTCACGTTCTTCTGTGAACACAAAGCATTATGGGTAAGCTGCTGGGACAGACTTGTTCATTTGTAGATTTGCAGACACATGCCACTCAATGTGGGTATCCATGTCAGCAGATCAAAGAGATGCTCACCTGTGCTGCCCTCTGGCTGAAGGCTGTAAAGAAGCTGGTGAGTTGTTCCTGATCTGAAGATGTGAGCACACTGCTGAACACCAGTTTAATCACAGACCCATTGACCATCACCTCTGAACTCTGCTGCAGAATCAGTTGGGCCTTCCCTTCAGCAGTCAGGTAGTGCAACACTGCCACCTACAGGACAACGTGTGCTTAATATATATTATGCAGAGACTAAATCTGTTGAGCTGAAATTTAAGAACAGTGGAACAGAGGAGCAAGCAGCTATCCCTAATAAAATCCAGTCTACCTAAGAGGAGATATAAAACTGCTCAAAGAGGGTCATTTACCCCAGAGATGTTGAACTGTGTCAGTTGAGCGTAGGACACATAGCTGGAGAACTGGCCGAGGTTAGCAGTGATCCAGTCTGCATCTGTCTGGTTGATCAATCTGCAGGCTGTACAATATCAGGAGGAATGAATTAATAAGATGTTAGAAAACTAAGAACTAGAAAGAAGTCAGGACTGTTACTCGCTGACACTTTTGGAATGTGACTGTACTGATAGGTAACGTACCTGATTGATTCATTTGTTGTATGGATGTTTGTAGGTATGTCACCAGAACAGCTGCAAGCTCCTGTTTTCTAAGCTCAGGTATGTTCATAGTAACATTACTTAATGCCTGAACACTGAAACAAGAGAGAGGGAGAAAGATAGAAGTGATCTGTTCCTGTGTTGTAAATATGAAGGACAGAGTTAAAGATCAATCCAAAGGAAGAGTTGAAGACACTGATTAGCCTAGTCTGAAGATATATTTACAGAATGTTTATTCACAAAACCATATATACTTTACAAAATCTTTCATTTTCTCAGAAAATAAGCTATTTTAATGCCTGGTCCCAGAAAATCTCATCAGGAATGAGTAGTGTGTTCATTCAAAGCCTTAGAAAAGAAGTAGAAGGTAGTTACAAAGCAGATCTCTTTTGGTATCTGCTTTGAACCGACCCTTAACAAGGCCCTTATTCTGGATTCTGAACTGGTTTTTCTTCCTGGTCCCTCGGTTTAGGATCTATTCATGTCCTTGACACTTAACCCTGTCCCCTTTCTGACCGAGACCAAGGCTTTATTTCTGATGTTGGTCAGGATCTATTCTTCACCCTTACCCTGCAATTATTACTTATTTTGACTCTGTTCCCTGTGTGGATCCAGAACTGCACTGGCTTCTGACCTAAACAAGTTCCTAAACCAGAGTTAATTCCTGACCTAGTCCTGTTTCTGACTTGTGAACCAAACATGGTTCTTCTTCCTGATCCCAACCAAGACAAGACATTTCTAACATTGACCCTGGACAAGTTCCCTTTCTGACCTTGGACATGTCCATTCCTGGTCTGTGACCAAGTTGCCTGACACTGATCCAGGCTGCATTTGGTATTCCTGATCCAGTTCCCTTTCTCATCCCTAAATGAAGCTCCATTCTTGAACTTGATCCACCCCAGACACATTCTCCAACTCTGACAGTAAACCAGTTCTCTGGTCTGATCCTGTCAGCCTTGTCCTTAGTCTAACCTAGACTTGTTCATGAGGCCGGCTTCGCCCTTGATACTTCACTAGATCCTCCTCCGGACCAAAAGCAATTTCTGATTCTGTTCATAATTTAGTTCCTGAATGATATTCCAGTTTTGTCGCTGATCTAGTCTCCAAGTTTACTCGTTGGTTTCTGAGCTTGCAAGTGTGGTAAGGAAATAAGACCAAAGTGGATAAAGGAACTGTAAGAAGTGCAGTTAGTCACTCATATTGTTTGGTAGAGTTTTAAAACTTGTATGTAGATGAAACCTAATTAAACATCTTAATTCACTTACATCACATGGTAGTCGGTGCAGTTAATGTTTGATGTTGCATTAGTGAGCATCTCTGCAGTGAAACTCGGCAGGATGAAGACGAGCTTGACACCAAACCATTTAAGCCAATCGGTTGTGAAAAACTGAGGAAATCTGATGCTGATGATCCTGAAGGTCCGATTCATCATCACGTCCCTCGCTGCAAGAGTGATATTGAGAATCTGCTGATTCTGCAGAGAAACAGGCCCAGAAGACACAACAGAGAGTCAAAATCAAAGCAACACTTTCTGTGATTGCAGTCATTTCTGTGCTAGAGTTTTCAGACTGTCTAAGTTACCCCCAGAGAAGTGAGGGCTGTGAGAAACTCGTCCACGTTCTCAAAAGCATTGCCGTTCTGCAGTCGGTTGAAGACTAGGTCCATCTGACTCGTGTTGTTCAGTGCTCCGGAGGTCACAGTGAGTTCAGCTGTTTGTCTGGTGGTCAGCAGGTCCAAAGACTCAAACTGCAACATGACACAGAGGCCAGTCTTTAGCTCTGATGGCTTATGGATGGAAGGAATCCAAAATCTAAAGTACAAGTGGAACTCTCGATACTCACGCTGGAGAAATTTGAATTTAGACTTTGAAGCTCTTCTATGGTGGCATAGATGGAGAACTTGCCAATGTTCTTTGCTAGCCAGTCACTGGTACCAGAGGTGCTGGATACACATCTGGGGTCTACATTAATATCAGAACAGCAGAGAAACATTAAATAGACAAATTTCTTTATTGCATTGTTAAAAAATGATATGCCTTAAAAAAAGATGCACCCCTAAATAAAAAGGAATAAAAATTAATTGTTGGTTCAAAAGTACCTGACAAGTCAGATCTTGAGAGGAAAGCTTTGATGAAATGAGTAAAAACTGATGATAATGTTTTCTTTTCCATGAATGGTTCATGTGTACTGAAGGCCTGGACCCTATGTTGGAAGAGATCAGATGTTGTGATTAATTGTATGATTTGTATTCTTTATCTTCATTCCAAACCGTGATGTCCTAAAATTGTAGTGTCTGTACTTACACAACTTGGTATGTCTCACAGCTGAAGTTCTTGGAACTGAGATTGGAAAGAAAATCTGTAGACACTGATGGTAAAAATGCTCTGAGCCTTGTATGGAACCAGTTGGTGATGAAAGCAGTATCATTCAACTCTTCAGCAGTGAAGTTGTTGACTTTAACTTCACCGATTGCATCAAGAACAGAGGGGTCAAGCACAGTACTGTTGAGGGTCTATAAGAGACAGCGTGAAATGTCATGTACAGAATTGTTTTCAAGTTTCAGAACACTGAATTTTTTAAAGCAGGAATGTTTAGAACCACCTACCATGTTGGAGTACTTATCCAGAGCTTCATCCAGTGATGCTGAGAACTTTAGGATGAATAGTTTCCAGATTGCTTTGGAGTAGACCACTTCACTTTGCAGTTTGCATTTGCATTGTAGCAGTGTAACCAGATCACTGGAATTCAGAGATACAACCTGGAGACAAGAAAGAGAAGAAAAAACCTTTATAGCATTGAATAAAATCTTAATTTAAGTGAGTTATTATTTTCGATGTGGTTCATGGAAAACTCACTGATGAACAGGCAAAGTCATAGATGCTGTAGTTACAGAGCACTGCAGACACATTGTCAGGCAAGGATACAAATGGATCACTGAAAAAAAGTAGATTATTTAATATCATGAATTCC
>CM038722.1:42202796-42332287 GCA_021613375.1 Megaleporinus macrocephalus
TTAAACACAGTATATACCTGAGGGATGTTCTTACCTGTGGTAAGCTCTGCAGGTGTGAATGAAGCAGGATGCAGGTAGCAGATGCTGAAGTGAGTGCAGGGAGGGGCAGGGCTGCTGCAGTGGGACATTCTGTGGTATCAGCCCTGCTGGACCTGTCCTCCCCTCCTCCCTCAGGCGTTTTCTTTCAGAGCTCACTAAACAGCACCAACCAGCATCAAGCTTACAAGTATTCATACATCTCCACATACAGGTTTGTTTAGTAACTCTTTTAAATAACCTTTCATTAGGGCTGCCAGTGCACATACAACATACGCAATCATTAACTAAAGATTGTACTTCCTTTAATGTACGTATGCAAATCATTGTAGTGATTCATGAAATATAAATCTCATAGTGAAATACGTTTTCTGTTTTATTCAATGTGTCCAACTGATATGGCTCTTCAACAATAAAGCAAAACTCAAAGCTGGTTAGAGCTAATTTCCTTTCACAGAGCACAAATCAATCATATCACAAAATGAGCCACCAAAAAGCTGTACTGAGATCTTAAGAGAAGTTTCAGCTTGATGTTTAGATGGTCAGCGTTAACTTGATTTGTTAATCATATGAACAGATGTATTGGGAATCAGGTGTTCCATTCAGTACCCTTACCACAGGTATATATAATCAAGCAGCTAACCCTGCAGTCTGTCTTTATACACTTTACTGAAAGAGTGTGAGGTTCTAAAGATCTACTGATCTCCAGTGTGGTCTGTAACATGATTCACTGTTACTGCAAGCCAGTTAGTGAAACTTCTTCCCTCCTAGATTTTCACCATTAGCTGTGAGAGTTTGATTGAACACTGGAAGCATTCGCAGTATCTCAGTAATCTGAGTATCTCAGCGCAGGTAAAGCTACAGAGCGGGGACTCCGAGTGCTGAGATGTGTAAATGTCTCCAACACTCTGCTGACCAATCACTGCAGAGTTCAGACTCCTCCAACATCAGCACCAACACTGTGGAGCTTCACGTCCGAGCAGCTGCACAGGAGCCTCACATCACCAGCACAACGCCGAGCGTCAGATGGAGTGAAGCTCCGCTGCTGGAGGCTGAAGCATTGGACACGTGTTCTGTGGAGTGGCCAATCACGCTTCTCTATCTGCTCAGTCTGATGGACAAGTCTGGGTTTGGAGAACATCAGGAGAATGTTACCTGCCTGACTGCACTGTGACGGTAGAGTTTGGTGGGGGAGGAGTGGCCCTGTAGTATCTTAGCGAGCTAATTCAACCTTACAAACCCACATGTAGAACAGCGGCCTGCTGACATTCCTCCAATCAGAAACACCACAGCAGGTGGTCCAGCTTTCTCCAACGTAGCCCCCAGATTGTGGAACCACATCCCGTCCCGTCTGACACACACTCTACAGTTCTGTTAATATCAGTTTTATTATAATTATTTTATTTATATTATATATTATTTTAATATTATTACTCTCTGACCTCTCTCCATAAATGGGCTAATCTACAATTGCTTGCCTCTCTCTCTCTTTCTCTCTCCTTCTACCACTCCCTCTCAATATCTCTCTCTCTCTCTCTCGACTCGGAAGTCACCAGAGCTCCATCCCCACTGGCTGATCATCTGTTCCGCCTGGCTGACCTGAGGATGCTCTCCTGCTCATCTGAATGACTGCAACTACTACAGCAGAGCCGCCGCGTCACTACCTCCTGAGCTAGAATATTTATAAATCATGTTTAAGCCGAGCTTCTTCTTGTCTCCTGTCTTATAATCTCATTAGCTTTGTTGCTCTCACTTTGTCCGGGGTTGACAGAGGAGGATGGGTTCCTCTCAAGGTTTCTTTTTGTTATTAGGGAGTTTTACCCTGCCACAGATGCCACTGGCTTGCTCTAGGGGGGCTTGGACTTCGATACCCTTTCACCATTTTTCTCTTCTCTTTGATTCCTCTTTTTTTTATAAACTGCTTTTTGTAAAGCTGCTTTGAGACAACAGTGGTTGTAAACAGCACTATATGAATTAATGTTGATTGATTGATTGATTGATTGATTGATTGATTGATTGATTGAGGATGCTATGGGGTTGATCTTTAGAGTTTGGCCTAGGCCCTTTAGGTACAGAGATGGGACAACCTACTGCTTAGACATTTTGGAAAACTATTGAAGATCATATGGACTGAGACAAACTAAGAATGGAAAGGAAAAAACTCCAAGGCTAAATTACGTTAATGTTCAAAATCCCACAGAAATCTGAGAAGCTTGGGCAGAAGTTGTGGGACACCTTGCTGAGATGTCAGATTCAGTGCCAGGTGAGATGACAGAGGAACTATACAAGTGTTATTTACAAAACCTCAATGGTAACAGAGATCCTAGATCCTCGGTCAGTGGAGAGAGTGAAAGACCAATCTCTATGGCATGTGCAGCTGGGAAATTGTGTAAAGAGGCATAGAAGAAAGAGGAAAGAGTAGGGATCAAGGAAGAGGTAGATGTGATAAAGGAGGAGTTAGATGGGATAGTAGAGGAGAGAGATCAATGGGAGGATAAGAGGGGTTGATGAGATGATAGGGGGAGAGGAAGGTGGGATGATAGAGTGAGGGGTAGATGGGATGATGGGGAGACGTAGATGTGATAGAGGGAGGAATCAATGGGATGATACAGGGATGAAAAGACTACTATTATAGAGGTAGAAGTCAAGGTTAAGATAGAAAGAGAGGTAGATGGTAACAAGATGATATATGATGATATAGAGAAACCCTGACTAGATGATGGAGGGAATATGGTATGATAGAGGGATGAGTTAATGGGAGGAAGGATGGGATGATAGGAGGGGTTGATGGAACGATAAAGGTTGTATGGGATTAAAGAGGGAGGAGTCAATGTGAAGATAAAGGGTCAACAGGATGATAGACAGAGGTGCTAAGGAATGGGTAGATAGTTTGACAGAGGAAGAGATCAATGGGATGATAGGGAGATGTGATGACAGAGGGAGAGGATGATGGGATGATAGAGAAGTTGATATGATACAGGGAACGATGGATGGGGCTTGATGGGGGTAAATAAGATGATAGAGGGCGGGGTAAATGGAAAGCTTGAGGGAGGAGTTGGGTGAAGGGGAAAGATGACATGAGAAAGGTGAAAGAGGGAGAAGAACCAGCAAGCAGAGCAGCAGATGTAGGCATGTCAGAGGCTACAGCAGGCCTTGTTGACTTAGACATCTGGACCTTGCCACACCGGTAGGAAGTTGAATGCTTTGCAGAAATGATAGTTTGCAAGAGGCTGTTTACTCAACGGCTATCACAGCAATGCTGCTTGTCAGACACTGAAGACACTGAAGGCCAAATGATTATTCCAAAAACAGTTAAAATCTTGAAAATAAGCGGGGGTATTTTTCTACCTGAGGCTTTGATCCCCTGAATAAATTAAGATATTGCCAATGAATGATTAGTTATGTAAGCTCTCCGACTCTGCGAATCGAACGATTTCGAACGGTTCCCCTTTATGACTGTTTCACTCAGCGCAGAACACTGGGATCTCACCTCCACAGAAGGTGCCTTAGTAGAGACCTAACCCCAGGCGTGCTCTGGACCACGGTCCCGGACTTCTAATCACTGCTCTAACTGTCCATGCAGGGCGGTTTCCTGTCTCTCCCATCTCACAGGACGCGAGGATCTGCCCTGGTTCTCCCAGCTCTGCCAGGTGACCGAGAGGGGAGCTTTAGTGGCACACGGCAACCAGCGACCATACCCAACACCAAGCCTGCTCCACAGACCAACTCGGAGCCAGCCTCAGGCCCCTTCATCTCAGCCCACTGGACTTACTTAGTGAGCTCTGAACTGTTTATTATTATTGTTCTTCACTGCTCTGAGTATTAAAGCCTTGCACATGGATCAGATTACTGCTCTCCAGTCTGATTCCTTACAAGTTACTTATAAAGATTATGAAATGATTTAACTTCTTGAATCCTTAATCCAAGTTACAGTGAATGGGTATTAATTGAAATGGTACCTTTATTAGTGTATTCGTGTGTAATGTGTAATTACTAAGCTGCTGTTTATTATTATGGTCTGTTACTATAAACATGTTTCTTCTGTGTTTCTGTTTGTGTTGAACAGTATCATATGACGGCAGCAGAATCTGTTTGGAACCTGTAAATACCGAACATACTCACTGATCTCTGACTCGTCACTGATTTTTGGCAGCCAGAATGGGATTTTTTAGGCTTTGGAGTTATCTAGAACATTCCATAGGGGAAATTCCCCCGGCTGGGTTTGATACAGTCCTACACGGGGAGGAGGTGGAATGTAATTGAACCCCCGTGCGTCAGCAGTGACTGTTTAGAGAATTACAGAGATGAGAGTGGCTGTTTGATTTATTGGCGTTCAGTAGAAAACATGTTCAAATGCAAACCACACGAATGGTGACTTTGGGTAACACCTTATTTTAATAGCCTAGTTTAGATTTGCCCTGTGTTTAATTGCATTCAACTATTATAAATTAAATTCTTTAAAGGCATCCTAACTGAAACCTAACCCTCACCCTAGTGTTTGACTTAATTCTAGTTCTAATCCTAAACCCTCATCCTAAACCCTGCTAAGAATGAACTAATGGGATAGTTTGTTAACAACAAGTGAAACATCTGTACATGAGCAGTCCAAATAAAGTGAGAACATTTTTGTTTGAATGTTCAGTGAGCATTGAGTTTTGTAACTCACATATCAGTTCCACCGCTCTGAGATCTTTTGATAAAGGTGTGACAGCAACAAATACTTTCAGTATTTACTTTGGCTTCAGAAGAGTTCAGAAGAGTTCAGAGTAATATTTACATACTCACTTATGCACTATTCATCATCCACATTCACCTACCACGTATTCACTATCTGTATAATTAACATTCACAAAGTCACTATACACATTTTCAAATGTTTTTAGCTTAGGGAGAATTTGTGCTGCCTGACTTAGCGCTAACCTCCCTCAATTCAAGCTGTATCCTTTATTGAGTTACTGATTGTGTGAAAGGTGTACTCACTGAGCAGGTTTTGTTTTTAACTTTTTCCAAACTTGATCTGACACATTGGTAAATAATCACAGCCCTAACTTCCTTGTCATGCTGTGAGTGCATGCACACATGTTTTACATAGATTACATTTTCAACTCGCAAAATAGAAACCTCACATTGTGACTATTGTATAACAGATCATAAGATATTCTGTGCAAATGGCAGATCTTTCCAGATCCAACCACTTTAACCAAGAAAATAAGAAATTAAACTCAGTAAGAAGTTCAATTTTACGACTGTGGATAATAAGGAATGATATACACCAGTGTGAGAAGAGAACTAATCAGACTAAAGCACTGATTCATAAACAGTAACTCTCTGTTTCAATGTCGAAACAGAGAGAAAAAGTTGGGACACCAAAAATAAGATGTTAAAATATTTTTGTGTGAAATTAGATTTTTATTTTGTTAATTCCAACCAGAATAAAACACATATGCACACAGCTGAACCACAGACACTAAATCAAAATGAAGAAACAAATGTAAATTAGACATCCAGACGGCTCCTGTTACCCATGTAAAAGTGATCCAATCTAAAGTCTGATCAACTGGGGGTTATGAATACAGCAAGAGCGCTCCCCTGCTGGAGTCACCACTCCACAGTTACAGTTTCCATTTCCCAAACACTCTTACGTTACTCCTCCTAATGAGCAGATGGAGGTTCAGCTCTGTCTCCTCGTTACTCCCCAGCATCTCTACCACTGTATCTGAGCAGCTTCACCAACATCAACACAGGAAGCTCATCAGAGGACACGCTGGAGATCAGGATGCAGCAGCTCTCTCTGACTAGAGGATCTGGACCACACCATCACAAGCTGATGGATGGAATGATAAGAGTGTTGGATAGAGGGAGGACAAGATTATAGAGGGGTAGATGTGATGATAGAGAGAGGGGATGATGGCATGATGCAGAGAGGGGTAGATGTGATAGAGAGGATAGTTGAGGAAGAAAGTAGTTGTGTTACTGGGAGAGGTGGATTGGATTATAGAGTGAGGGGTGAATGGGATGATACAATGAGTAGATGTGTTGATAGAGAGAGGAGTTGATGTGATATAGGAGATGGGATGATTGAGGGAAGAGTAGCAGTGATATCAGGAGGGGAGGATAGGATTATAGTGGGATGAATAGTAAGTGGGAAGATTGAGGGAGGGGTAAATGGGATTATAGTGGGATGAATAGTAAGTGGGAAGATTGAGGGAGGGGTAAATGGGATTATAGTGGGATGAATAGTAAGTGGGAAGATTGAGGGAGGGGTAAATGGGATTATAGTGGGATGAATAGTAAATGGGAGCATTGAGGGAGGGGTAAATGGGATTATAGTGTGATGAATAGTAAGTGGGAAGATTGAGGGAGGGGTAAATGCGATTATAGGGGGATGGATAGTAAGTGGGAAGATTGAGGGAGGGGTAAATGGGATTATAGTGGGATGGATAGTAAGTGGGAAGATTGAGGGAGGGGTAAATGGGATTATAGAGGGAGGAGTAGTAAGTGGGAAGATTGAGGGAGGGGTAAATGGGATTATAGTGGGATGGATAGTAAGTGGGAAGATTGAGGGAGGGGTAAATGGGATTATAGTGAGATGAATAGTAAGTGGGAAGATTGAGGGAGGGGTAAATGGGATTATAGTGGGGTGAATAGTAAGTGGGAAGATTGAGGGAGGGGTAAATGGGATTATAGTGGGATGAATAGTAAGTGGGAAGATTGAGGGAGGGGTAAATGGGATTATAGTGGTATGAATAGTAAGTGGGAAGATTGAGGGAGGGGTAAATGGGATTATAGGGGGAGGAGCCAATGGGAAAGTTGAGGGAGGGGTAAATGGGATTATAGTGGGATGAATAGTAAGTGGGAAGATTGAGGGAGGGGTAAATGGGATTATAGTGGGATGAATAGTAAGTGGGAAGATTGAGGGAGGGGTAAATGGGATTATAGTGGGATGAATAGTAAGTGGGAAGATTGAGGGAGGGGTAAATGGGATTATAGTGGGGTGAATAGTAAGTGGGAAGATTGAGGGAGGGGTAAATGGGATTATAGGGGGATGAATAGTAAGTGGGAAGATTGAGGGAGGGGTAAATGGGATTATAGTGGTATGAATAGTAAGTGGGAAGATTGAGGGAGGGGTAAATGGGATTATAGGGGGAGGAGCCAATGGGAAAGTTGAGGGAGGGGTAAATGGGATTATAGTGGGATGAATAGTAAGTGGGAAGATTGAGGGAGGGGTAAATGGGATTATAGTGGGATGAATAGTAAGTGGGAAGATTGAGGGAGGGGTAAATGGGATTATAGTGACATGAATAGTAAGTGGGAAGATTGAGGCAGGGGTAAATGGGAATATAGGGGGAGGAGAGAATGGGAAAGTTGAGGGAGGGGTAAATGGGATTATAGTGGGATGAATAGTAAGTGGGAAGATTGAGGGAGGGGTAAATGGGATTATAGTGGGATGAATAGTAAGTGGGAAGATTGAGGGAGGGGTAAATGGGATTATAGTGGGATGAATAGTAAATGGGAAGATTGAGGGAGGGGTAAATGGGATTATAGTGGGATGAATAGTAAATGGGAAGATTGAGGGAGGGGTAAATGGGATTATAGTGGGATGAGTAGTAAGTGGGAAGATTGAAGGAGGGGTAAATGGGATTATAGTGGGATGAGTAGTAAGTGGGAAGATTGAGGGAGGGGTAAATGGGATTATAGGGGGATGGGTAGTAAGTGGGAAGATTGAGGGAGGGGTAAATGGGATTATAGGGGGATGGGTAGTAAGTGGGAAGATTGAGGGAGGGGTAAATGGGATTATAGGGGGATGGGTAGTAAGTGGGAAGATTGAGGGAGGGGTAAATGGGATTATAGGGGGATGGGTAGTAAGTGGGAAGATTGAGGGAGGGGTAAATGGGATTATAGTGGGATGAATAGTAAGTGGGAAGATTGAGGGAGGGGTAAATGGGATTATAGTGGGATGAATAGTAAATGGGAAGATTGAGGGAGGGGTAAATGGGATTATAGTGGGATGAATAGTAAATGGGAAGACTGAGGGAGGGGTAAATGGGATTATAGTGAGATGAATAGTAAGTGGGAAGATTGAGGGAGGGGTAAATGGGATTATAGTGAGATGAATGGTAAGTGGGAAGATTGAGGGAGGGGTAAATGGGATTATAGGGGGATGAGTAGTAAGTGGGAAGATTGAGGGAGGGGTAAATGGGATTATAGGGGGATGGGTAGTAAGTGGGAAGATTGAGGGAGGGGTAAATGGGATTATAGGGGGATGGGTAGTAAGTGGGAAGATTGAGGGAGGGGTAAATGGGATTATAGGGGGATGGGTAGTAAGTGGGAAGACTGAGGGGGGGTAAATGGGATTATAGTGGGATGAGTACTAAGTGGGAAGATTGAGGGAGAGGTAAATGGGATTATAGTGTGATGAGTAGTAAGTGGGAAGATTGAAGGAGGGGTAAATGGGATTATAGTGGGATGAATAGTAAGTGTGAAGATTGAGGGAGGGGTAAATGGGATTAAAGTGGGATGAATAGTAAGTGGGAAGATTGAGGGAGGGGTAAATGGGATTATAGGGGGATGAATAGTAAGTGGGAAGATTGAGGGAGGGGTAAATGGGATTATAGGGGGACGAATAGTAAGTGGGAAGATTGAGGGAGGGGTAAATGGGATTATAGGGGGAGGAGTCAATGGGAAAGTTGAGGGAGGGGTAAATAGGATTATAGTGGGATGAATAGTAAGTGGGAAGATTGAGGGAGGGGTAAATGGGATTATAGTGGGATGAATAGTAAATGGGAAGATTGAGGGAGGGGTAAATGGGATTATAGGGGGACGAATAGTAAGTGGGAAGACTGAGGGAGGGGTAAATGGGATTATAGTGAGATGAATAGTAAGTGGGAAGATTGAGGGAGGGGTACATGGGATTATAGGGGGACGAATAGTAAGTGGGAAGACTGAGGGAAGGGTAAATGGGATTATAGTGAGATGAATAGTAAGTGGGAAGATTGAGGGAGGGGTAAATGGGATTATAGTGAGATGAATGGTAAGTGGGAAGATTGAGGGAGGGGTAAATGGGATTATAGGGGGATGAGTAGTAAGTGGGAAGATTGAGGGAGGGGTAAATGGGATTATAGGGGGACGAATAGTAAGTGGGAAGATTGAGGGAGGGGTAAATGGGATTATAGTGAGATGAATAGTAAGTGGGAAGATTGAGGGAGGGGTACATGGGATTATAGGGGGACGAATAGTAAGTGGGAAGATTGAGGGAGGGGTAAATGGGATTATAGTGAGATGAATGGTAAGTGGGAAGATTGAGGGAGGGGTAAATGGGATTATAGGGGGAGGAGTCAATGGGAAAGTTGAGGGAGGGGTAAATAGGATTATAGTGGGATGAATAGTAAGTGGGAAGATTGAGGGAGGGGTAAATGGGATTATAGGGGGATGAATAGTAAGTGGGAAGATTGAGGGAGGGGTAAATGGGATTATAGTGGGATGAATAGTAAGTGGGAAGATTAAGGGAGGGTTAAATGGGATTATAGTGGGATGAATAATAAGTGGGAAGATTGAGGGAGGGGTAAATGGGATTATAGTGGGATGAATAGTAAATGGGAGCATTGAGGGAGGGGTACATGGGATTATAGGGGGACGAATAGTAAGTGGGAAGATTGAGGGAGGGGTAAATGGGATTATAGTGAGATGAATAGTAAGTGGGAAGATTGAGGGAGGGGTAAATAGGATTATAGGGGGACGAATAGTAAGTGGGAAGACTGAGGGAAGGGTAAATGGGATTATAGTGAGATGAATGGTAAGTGGGAAGATTGAGGGAGGGGTAAATGGGATTATAGGGGGAGGAGTCAATGGGAAAGTTGAGGGAGGGGTAAATAGGATTATAGTGGGATGAATAGTAAGTGGGAAGATTGAGGGAGGGGTAAATGGGATTATAGTGGGATGAATAGTAAATGGGAAGATTGAGGGAGGGGTAAATGGGATTATAGGGGGATGAATAGTAAGTGGGAAGATTGAGGGAGGGGTAAATGGGATTATAGTGGGATGGATAGTAAGTGGGAAGATTGAGGGAGGGGTAAATGGGATTATAGTGGGATGAATAGTAAATGGGAAGATTGAGGGAGGGGTAAATGGGATTATAGTGGGATGAATAGTAAGTGGGAAGATTAAGGGAGGGGTAAATGGGATTATAGTGGGATGAATAATAAGTGGCAAGATTGAGGGGGGGTAAATGGGATTATAGTGGGATGAATAGTAAATGGGAGCATTGAGGGAGGGGTAAATGGGATTATAGGGGGATGAGTAGTAAGTGGGAAGATTGAGGGAGGGGTAAATGGGATTATAGTGGGATGAATAATAAGTGGGAAGAGTGAGGGAGGGGTAAATGGGATTATAGTGAGATGAATAGTAAGTGGGAAGATAGAGGGAGCGGTAAATGGGATTATAGGGGGAGGAGTCAATGGGAAAGTTGAGGGAGGGGTAAATAGGATTATAGTGGGATGAATCGTAAGTGGGAAGATTGAGGGAGGGGTAAATGGGATTATAGTGTGATGAATAGTAAGTGGGAAGATTGAGGGAGGGGTAAATGGGATTATAGTGGGATGAATAGTAAGTGGGAAGATTGAGGGAGGGGTAAATGGGATTATAGTGGGATGAATAGTAAATGGGAAGATTGAGGGAGGGGTAAATGGGATTATAGTGGGATGAATAGTAAGTGGGAAGATTGAGGGAGGGGTAAATGGGATTATAGGGGGATGAGCAGTAAGTGTGAAGATTGAGGGAGAGGTAAATGGGATTATAGTGGAATGAATAGTAAGTGGGAAGATTGAGGGAGGGGTAAATGGGATTATAGTGGGATGAATAGTAAGTGGGAAGATTGAGGGAGGGGTAAATGGGATTATAGTGAGATGAATAGTAAGTGGGAAGATTGAGGGAGGGGTAAATGGGATTATAGTGGGATGAATAGTAAGTGGGAAGATTGAGGGAGGGGTAAATGGGATTATAGGGGGAGGAGTCAATGGGAAAGTTGAGGGAGGGGTAAATAGGATTATAGTGGGATGAATCGTAAGTGGGAAGATTGAGGGAGGGGTAAATGGGATTATAGTGGGATGAATAGTAAGTGGGAAGATTGAGGGAGGGGTAAATGGGATTATAGTGGGATGAATAGTAAATGGGAAGATTGAGGGAGGGGTAAATGGGATTATAGTGGGATGAATAGTAAGTGGGAAGATTGAGGGAGGGGTAAATGGGATTATAGTGGGATGAATAGTAAGTGGGAAGATTGAGGGAGGGGTAAATGGGATTATAGTGGGATGAATAGTAAGTGGGAAGATTGAGGGAGGGGTAAATGGGATTATAGTGGGATGAATAGTAAGTGGGAAGATTGAGGGAGGGGTAAATGGGATTATAGTGAGATGAATAGTAAGTGGGAAGATTGAGGGAGGGGTAAATGGGATTATAGTGAGATGAATAGTAAGTGGGAAGATTGAGGGAGGGGTAAATGGGATTATAGTGGAATGAATAGTAAGTGGGAAGATTGAGGGAGGGGTAAATGGGATTATAGTGGGATGAATAGTAAGTGGGAAGATTGAGGGAGGGGTAAATGGGATTATAGGGGGATGAGTAGTAAGTGGGAAGATTGAGGGAGGGGTAAATGGGATTATAGGGGGAGGAGTCAATGGGAAGTCAGATGATCAAAGGACTGTTCACTCAGCAGCAATGCTGTTTGTCAGTTATGTCCAGTCATATAAGAGCAGACTCTTTGAATGGGGAGAGACCTGAAAACCCAAAGCATTGTCCAAACTTGATTTTTTGTAGTATCAGGGATATGCAGGGTCATTCGGGGAGGTCCAACACTCAATCACAACAAGCAGCAGTCAAAACACAGACAGGCAGCATCAGAGATACATCCATAGAGAACAATCAGAAAGAGAAGATCAGGGTCAGAACAGAGGAACCGAGGTTTAAAGCACAGGGACTCCGCAAACAAACAAGAACAGCATGTGTCTTAATTAGTCTAGAGAATTATCTGCACGGTGTGTGTGATGGAGTGGGTGGAGCCAGGAAGACCCGGAGAAGAAAACACTTTCATTTGGCCTATTCTTGTGCAGGACTGTGATAGAATAGATAGAATAGAAAATAAAATTGGGTATTTCTTATATTTACTTTGACTGTTATTTACCTGCAGACGGTATGAGCCCAAGCTATGAGTCCTGAGCTGCAGCGTTGGTGCAGCTCAATGCTTAAAAGACATTTAGCCATTGAGGCTACACATCAATCAAAGTGTTTCAGGTATCTTCAGCTGGGTCTGACCACAGTACACGTCTCCACAGTGTGATGGTCCAGATGTGTCTGAGTCCAGAGAAATGGACAGTCTGCCTGGTTACCTCGTTTGCTCCTGGACTCGGATCACAGTATGGATGGTTGCTTTATAACACACATGACTTCGAGCAGTTTAAGATTATCTAACTGGAGATAAGCTGAAAGATCAGATAGGATTCCTAAATTAGGACCAGATTTGCTTCTCTGGGAAACCTCGGTAGAGTGGTCTTTACATCTGCGGTCCAGCACTGCACTTCATTTTAAGAAGCTTTATCACTATGGTTACATAATATTATATTATTATAAATGAATGATTATGAAAGTTATTGCATGATTGTATTGTTACATAACTGTATTGATCTGTACTGTGTACCAGTTTGTGTAGTGGTTTGATTTGCACTGTATGTATAGAAGATAAAACTTATTCACATATTACTAACTGAGTAAATACAGTTAATAAGCAATATATAAACACTGGGATAAAGTCTAAGCACACAAACATCCTGATCCTCGCATGGTTAAGCTTTATCTGCATAGCAGCACTGGCCCTGTGTGTTACGAGGGGGGGTAATTAAAAGAGAAATGTTGTCCTTCTGGTGCTGTAATTTAGCTGGAGATGTTTCTACACTGAGTCAGCTTCGCTCTCTCCTGTGTAAACACAGACAAAACAGTTAACACACCCAGTGTTTAGGGCAGAGCCTAGACCCATACCCAACAAAGAGACGACCTGCATTGTTTTGAGCTCAATCAATCCATGTACTTTTATGTATATTTTGTTTTCACTACTAATAAAAACCAAACTAGCTCAGAAACCAGCGACAGTTTGACTTCGACTGGACTTTAATTCAGTTTACGCTGATTTCCCGCCACGGTTCGGCCCTGGCCGTGACATTTAAGGTAGCAATATGTGAGAATTGGTACGTTCTTGCTCTTGGGCTCCCCCTACAGGTGCGGAATGAAATTCATTGTGGTAAATACAGAGCCCCTCATGTTCAGCTGTATACCTGCATTTGTTGCTGAGCTGAAGGTCCAGGAGAAGCAGGTGTATAGACGTTACAGATACGCTCAGTATTTACACAGCCAGAATAGTGGAGATCAACCCTTCAGTGATCGCACTCACCGCTTTCCAGAGCTCGATGCCTGAAGTTTTTGCAGGTGTGCTCGGCATCCCACCAGAAGATGGTCAGCCGCACCGCAATACATGCAGAGACCCTCCTCAGAGGTCAGGCAAGCCTTCAGGTGCTTGAAGGTGGTCTCGGCCTCTGGGGTCTGGGTTCTCTGGCTGGCCCTTTCTAGTAAGGTCAGAAAGAGAGCAGGAAATTGAGGAGAAGTTAGGTTTGAACCGCCGGTAGTAGCCGGCCAACCCCAAAAAGACACTTACCTGTTTCTTGGACTCGGGCCTCAGACTGTTAAGGATGGCCTCCACTTACCTTACCTGGGGCCGCAGGAGTCCTCATCCAATCCGGTATCTGAGGTAGTGGGCCTCGGTGAGCCCCAGGTGGCACCTCCTGGGGTTGGCGGTGAGTCCAGCCTCGTAAAGGCGACTCAATACCCTCCTCAGTTGGTCGACATGCTTGGACCAGGTCTCCAAGTGGATGACAATGTGAGACGCTGGAAGGTGGCCAGGGTCCCATGCAGGCCTGCACAGGTGGAGACGACCTTCTTTGTACGGGCCTCTGGTGTAAAGGCCACCTGCCACTATCCCTTGGTGAGGTCCAAGGTGGAAATAAAGCAGGTCTTACCTAGATGATCGATCAGGTCATCCACTTGGGGAAGAAGGTAGGAGTCGAACTGTGAGACACCATTCAGTTTTCTGAAGTCGTTGCAGAACCTCCACGAACCGTCCGGATTGAGTCCATGACGATGGGGTTGGACCAGGGAATGTAGGAGGGCTCAATGATACTGGCAGCCAACATACCTCCACCTACATCACCCCCACAGGGGTCCGGATGTTGTGTTGGACGACCTAGGGCATCAGCAGGACCCAGTCTCATCCGTCCTGAGCAACCACTTTCCTGAGCATCCGCTTCAGAGTTTGGTTGAAGCGATCCACCAACCCGTCGGTCTGGGGGTGGTAGCGGTCTACCAGGTGGGGAGGTGCTTTATGTGCAGGAGCTTACAGAGGTCCGCCACCAGCCGGGAGACGAAGGGGGTACCCTGGTCAGTAATAATGACCTTAGGGATCCCCACCCGGTTGCTGAGCAGGAACAGTTACTGGGCAAATGCCTTGGAGGTGGCTTTCCATTGGGGGACAGCCACCGGGTACCTAGTGGCGTAGTCCACCATCACAAGGATGTACTCATGGCCCCGGCCGGACTTCAGCAGCTGCCCGACAATGTCCATCCAGATTCGCTTGAAAGGAACTCCGATGATGGGGAGCAGGATGAGGGGCGCCAGTGGCGGCTTCTTTACCTCCGCATGAATGAAAGGCCAGTAGAAGGGAGGCATAATGCGGGCCAGGATGTTTTAATATGCGCCTCCAGAGGCCTCCTGGAAGTTGGCGTACCCGATACAGGAGGTTGTTCTGGACCGGGAAATGTAGGTCAGAGAAAGGGGCCATAGCATGGGGGACTCCGACTAGGAACGCTACATTCTCCCAGGCCTGCCTCAACCATTCATCCTCCCTCTGCTCTCTTGCAGTGGCAGGTGGGGTTTCCTAGGAGGTCTGGAGCCAGGGAAACTCGGCTGGGCATAGCAGGGTGATGGTCAATGAAGGCACGGACGGAATGGCGGTCCACCAGAAGTAGGCATTTGGAGCCTTTGGCCTGGGAGCTCCCGTGTACTGGTGGCTGGTAGGTCCAGCAGTGGTAATCAGAGGCCGCAGCTGACGGGCTGAGACCCACTCGTGCCAGTATATCTCTTTTTTTAGTTGGTCGTAGTCACGGGTGCTGTCCGGTGGCAGAGAGTAATACGCCAACTGGGTCTCGCCCATCAGGAAGGGCACAAGGATCAAACCTCCCGTTCGGCCACCACCTTGAAAGTGTGGAGGTAAGCTAAGAAAACGGCACAAGATACAATAAATAGATTAAAGAATATTTAAGGAATTAATTGATTATATAATAAGAACAATAGAGAAATAAAGAGGCAGGAAAGGTGCAAATGAGTGTGATGATGCTTTGTTGGACAGATATATATAAATCTGTGCCTATATGTGTAGGATATTTTGCAGATAAGCAGCTGGAAGCCAGGAACGTGTAGCACGCTGTCCGGGGTCCAATCAGAGAGCCAGGCCTCGGTGAAGCAGAGGACAGATGGGTTTGGAAAGTCCTTGTTGGTTTGATTGAGCAGAAGTAGCTGCTGAGAGATCGCAGGAGTTTGGACGGTAATGCCCCTTCGCCGGTACTACGCCGAGTTCTCGCTCGGCCAAGCAAAGCCAGCGCACTCATTGTGAGAATTTACAAAAAACCTGAAGGATTCTGGGTAAACTCTGAATTAATTCCAGTAGGAATGTTGTCGCTAAAGGTCAGTAACTGTTCACTGCTCCAACTGACTAAATTTCACGTACAACACACTACTTCAATAAACAAAAACAAAACGTGTGAGTTCCCCAGCGAGGCATTCGCGGCACCATCTTTGAGATTAATTGGTCTGGGTTTATACCGGAAACATATTAGAACCCTCTTAAATATTCATATACAGATTAATGTACAGAGTTATAATGAGTGGATAAGAATAATACTGATATATGAGGCTGATTAATGGTCGTATCCTGCGTCATTACAATTCAACACAACAGCAACCAGACGCACATTTTCTCCACAGATTGGTTTTACTGACGTGACAGCATGATTTGCGTAACATCTCGGTTATAATTAGACAGCTGGATTAAACCTGAACTCAGAAATGCAGAGATGTTTCTGTAACACAGGATCAAATCAAAAGAGTGATCAGGTTTGGAGAAATGACTTACAGTGATTTTGGATTCCTTTCTAATTTAATAAAAAAATTATTATAACATATTATCATAATAATAAAAGTATAACCGAGCCAGATTTCTTAGTATGATTACTGTAAAGCTCTTTTTATTACACTTAAAAACAAGAAAACAGTCTCTCTTCCAAAAACCACCAACACATAAACAATTATCACCCGCCTGGAACCTGAATTGTGTCTCAATCTTTTAAAAGAATTCTGCTACTACTGCTTTTTTAAAGTTCTGCTACTATTATTTAAAGTTCCGCTGCCAGTTTTTAACGTTCTACTACTAGATTGTAAAGTACTGCTACCAGTTTTTAAGGTTCTACCACTAGTTTTTAAAGTTGTGCCACCACTAGCTTTTAAAGTTCTGCTTCTAGTTTTTACAGTTCTGCCACCAGTTTTTCAATTTTTGCTACCCATTTTTAAAATTCTGCTACCAGTTTTCATGTTCTACTGCAAGTATTTAAAGTTCAGCTGCCCCTTTTAAGGTGCTACTACTAGGTTTTAAAGTTCTACTATTAGTTTTTTAAGTTATGCTA
Source organism: Megaleporinus macrocephalus (assembly GCA_021613375.1). NCBI lineage: Eukaryota > Metazoa > Chordata > Actinopteri > Characiformes > Anostomidae > Megaleporinus > Megaleporinus macrocephalus. The sequence continues at coordinate 42,219,605 of CM038722.1, forward strand.
CCCATTTTTAAAGTTCTCCTACTAGTTTTAAAGTTCTGCTACTCATTTTTGTAGTTCTACCATTAGTTTTTAAAGTTATGATTCTAGTTTTTTCTACTACCAGTTCTTAAAGTTCTACTTATAGTTTTTTTTAGTTCTGCACTAGTTTTTAAAGTTTTGCTACTAGTTTTTACATTTCTGCTACCCATTTTTTAAGTTATACTATTAGTTTTTAAAGTTCTGTTACTAGATTTTAAAGCATTATTACTAGATTTTAATGGCTTGGTTACATGTTCTATGAATTATGTATTCATAATACTTTATAAATGCATATATAAGACATTACATGGCATACATATTGCTTTATACTACCAAACATAAACATGTACAATTTCTTTTAAGTAGTTATAATTACATACATAACACTTTATAAAGCACGAGTGTATGACTTTATTAACACATTATAATATCTGTTTAGTTACCAGTTACTAAACATAAATGACTCACAGCAAATATAAAAATGAAAAAAGAATGGACTATAATACTCTTCTATTTTAGCTGAGCTTGTAGTTACCGTTGTGATGGGCCTGGGTTTAATACAGGATACATACTAGAACCTTCTTATAGTGCAGAACTATATTTATATATATATTTATAGATGAATATTGTTCAAATGAGTGGATATCATAATGTGTTGCAACACCAAACATTATAAGGTCTTGCTTTATAAAGCGTTATGCATGTAAATAAAACTATTTATTATTCATTATTTAGGTGTATGTCAGGTATTCAGAATTGGAATCAGAATCAGAAATACTTTATTGATTGTAGAAGAATAAACACTCTAATAATAAGTTACAACAAAAAAGAAATTTGCAATATGTACACATATATAAAGTAATATGCATGCTGTACAATGCATTATAAATGCATTTATAAAGTATTCTGAATACATTAATTATACGAAGCATTACTGACATATGCATACAAAGAAATACTAATACACACAATATGTTATACATAGGACAAAACTATATACACTAATATCATAATTCAGTAAGCTAAAATAGGCCTAAACATAATGTGGGTTTTTTCTTGTCTGTGCTATAACTTTAATAAAACAAACCATTTTTGTACATTTGCTTTGATCTTTATTGAACAATACAGGAAATTAAATGATTTATCTTATGAACTTTATTGTTTTTTGTACACTTATGGTAATAATTTAGAACAATTAAAAATATTTACTAATCACTCATTTCTGCTTTATATTGCCCTATAATTAATAACTGTTGTGCTAACATTTAATTTCATTACATTTTCTTAATCACTTAGGTGGATAATTTTTTTGCAGATGTGTAAAAGGATGTGATTAATCAATTTATATTAATGGTAATGATTTTACAATCTTTTTAAATGTTTTTCCTGGCTGTTGTTATGAAACATAACTGAATGTCAGCAGCTGAAACTAGTTAGATCCAAGCTTTACCAAGTAAAGTGTAAACAGTGATAATAGAGCATAAACTGACAGAAGGGGCTGATTAATGGTCGTATCCTGCATCATAACAATTCAACACAACAGCAACAAGAAGCTGTTTGGTTTTACTGACGTGACAGCATGATTTGCATAACATCTCGGTTATAATTAGACAGCTGGATTAAACCTGAACTCAGAAATGCAGAGATATTTCTGTAACATAGGATCAAATCAAAAGAGTGATCAGGTTTGCAGAAATGACACAGTGATTTTGGATGTCTTTTTAATTTAATACAAATAATTATCATAACATATTATCATAATAATAAAAGTATAAACGAGCCAGATTTCTTAGTATGATTACTGTAAAGCTCTTAACACTTAACTAGAAAACAGTCCCTCTTCAAAAAACGCAGCAGCACAGATCTAAACCACCAACACATAAACAATTATTACTTCATCTAGAACCTGAACTATGTGTCTGAATCTTTTAAAGAATTCTGCTACTACTGCTTTTTAAAGTTCTGTTACTTATTTTAAAGGTCTACTATGTTTTGAAAGTTCTGCTATTCATTTTTAAAATTCTACTATTAGTTTTGAAAGTTCTGCTACAAGTTTTTACATGCAATTACGAATACACACAATATGTTATACATATACACCTACATACACTATATCATAATTCAGTAAGCTTAAATGGGCCTAAACCTTTTTATTGTGGGATTGTTTCTTGTCTGTGCTTTAATTTTATTTAATTAAATAAAACAAAACATTTGTGTAAACCTTCTTTGATCTTTATTAAACAATACAGGAAATAAAATGGTTTATCTTATTACCTTTATTGTTTTTTGTACATTTATGGTGATTCTGAATTTATCTGAATTAATTACTGTTATGTTACCATTTAATATAATTGCATGTTCTTAGTCACTTGGGGTGGATACATTTTTTGCAGATGTGTTAAAGGATGTGATTCATTGATTCATAATAATAGTACAATTTTTTAATGTTTTTCCTGATTGTTGTTATGAAACATGACTGAACGTCAGCAGATGAACCTAGTTAGATCTAAACTTTCCCATGTAAAGTGTAAACAGTAATATTAGAGCATAAACAGACAGAAGGTGCTAATTAATGGTACTAATCGTTTTTAAAATCTGCTGCTAGTGTTTGAAGTTTTACTACAATTTTTTTAAGTTCCACTACTCTTATTTGAAGTTCTGCTACTGTTATTTAAATTTCTGCTCCTAGTTTTTAACATTCTACTACTTGTTTTTAAAGTTATATTACTAGTATTTGTAATCACCCCTGGTTCAGTAGTTCCTGGTTCAGTAGTTCCTGGTTCAGTAGTTCCTGGTTCAGTAGTTATAAATTTCATTGGGGTTGACTCAAATCTGGCATTAATCAACACATAGGTAATATTACAAGAACAGCGTTTCTTCACCTACGAAACATTTCAAAGTTAAGAAATGTGTTATCTGTGTCTGATGCTGAAAGGTTGATACATGCCTTTATAACCTCACGGCTAGATTACTGTAATGAATTATTGTCAGGATGCTCCAGCAGGAACCTGAATAAACTTCAGTTAGTTCAGAACTCTGCAGCTAGAGTACTAACTAAAACCAGAACATTCCATCATCAGTCCAGTTTTATCAGCTACACTGACTTCTCCGGTTTTTTAGTTCTGCTTCAGCAAAAAAAGTTTTTGCTTATATTATATAGTGTGTTCCAGTCAGTTTATGATTAATTCTGGTTTATGATTAATTTTCTGGTAGTAAAGTCACATAAAAGCAGGCTCCGTTCCAGTATGTACTTATAATTCCAAGCCGACTTACTTGTCAGCACACTGTGTTTCCTGCAAACACCCTACCCAGATCTCAAAAACGAAAGTTAAACGTACAGGGGTTGGACAATGAAACTAAAACACCTGGTTTTAGACCACAATAATTGATTAGTATGGCCTCCTTTTACGGCCAATACAGCGTCAGTTGGTTTTGGGAATTACATATGCAAGTCCTGCTCAGTGGTCAGAGGGATTTTAAACCATTCTTCTTGCAGGACAGTGTCCAGGTCACTACGTGATGCTGGTGGAGGAAAACGTTTCCTGACTGGCTCCTCCAAAACACCCCAAAGTGGCTCAATAATATTTAGATCTGGTGACTGTGCAGGTCATGGGAGATGTTCAACTTCACTTTCATGTTCATCAAACCATCTTTCTCCAGTCTTGCTGTGTGTATTGGTGCATTGTCATCCTGATACACGGCACCGCCTTCAGGATACAATGTTTGAACCATTGGATGCACATGGTCCTCCAGAATGGTTCGGTAGTCCTTGGCAGTGACGCACCCATCTAGCAGAAGTATTGGGCCCAAACCAAACCATCACTGATCCACCCCCATGCTTCACTCTGGGCATGCAACAGTCTGGGTGGTCTGCTTCTTTGGAGCTTCTCTACACCGTAACTCTCCCGGATGAGGGGAAAGCAGTAAAGGTGGATCATCAGAGAACAATACATGTTTCACATTGTCCACAGCCCAAGATTTGATCTCCTTGCATCATTGAAACCGGCGCTTGGCACGAGTGACCAAAGGTTTGGCTATAGCAGCCCGGCCGTGTATTGACCCTGTGGAGCTCCTGATGGACAGTTCTGGTGAAACAGGAGAGCCGAGGAGCACATTTAACTCTGCCGTGATTTGATCAGCCATGGTTTTATGTTTTTTGGATACAATCCGGGTTAGAACCCAACATCCCTTTCAGACAGCTTCCTCTCGCGTCCACAGTTAATCCTGTTGCAATAAGGAGATGATTATCTGTAAATATATTCTTCAGACTTTTTGACTTCTATTATGTATATGGTATATACTGTAGTGTTTGTACTGAGTGCCTTGCTCTCTCTTTGCTGCTGTGAATTCTCTCCACTGTGGGATTAATACAGGATCTTCTCTTATCTTAAAACAGACACATCCTGTGTAAGTTCATGTCTTACAAATAAATAATAACAAATAATGAGTATATTATAATAATTAGTGATTTAAGTGTAGTGGAAACTTTCGCTCTTATTTATTTATTTATTTATTTATCCTATTTTATTTATTTTATGCATATCTTTGCTGTCCAAAGAAAAACATGTATCTTTATTTTTGTTGATTTCTTTATTTCTCTACATCATTTGAACACGACAGCTGCTCTTTATATCCCAATAGAATCGCTCAAAAATCACTCTGAATAAAATCTATTTAAATTAGCTTACAGTGAAAGTTAATAAGGTGTTTAGCACAAAAAAGGAATAAAGTTAACATGAAATAAAGTTAACTGAGCTTCTATTTATTTCTTTACAAATAAACGTGCACAAAATGTATATACAGAATATACCTTATTTAAAAAAGTTGGGATCAAGACTTGACAAAATACTGCAAACACAACTACAGTTACGATATTATTTATTAAGTCACTAACCAACTTGGTTTGATGTTTTGTAAATATAAAAATTGCACCAGTAAATCTTGGGACAGAGGCTCTGTTACATCTTGCTTCCTCAAATTGCTCTGCTTAGTGGTTTAGGAACTGAGGAACTGGAATTTTTGTCCCATCTTGCTTGAAATGCAGCTGCTCCACAGTTTGCCTCTTTATTCCTTGTTAGCAACTGGTCCTCGCTGGTTGCCCTCCAAACAAATACACTGCTGCCTCCTTTGCTTCTCCACCGCCACTGACTCCTGTGCCAGTCCTCACACAGACTCCTGTGCTAGTCCTCACACTGACTCCTGTGCCAGTCCTCACACTGACTCCTGTGCCAGTCCTCACACTGCCTCTTCCTTCAGTCTTCAGTCGAGCTAGAGCTTCTTCACACTGAGTTTGTGGTGGTGTTTAATTAAAGGTTCGATGTGAGCTTCAGTTTGTTGGAGAGTAACTGACAGATAAGTGTAATTACAGGAGTATACAGAGTAAGAGTACACATACAGGAGTACATTATGCAAATCATCCAATTCACCACTTCAGAACTAATGCATGTTTATGACCCACAATCCTTATAAAGCTGGTCTTACATTTAAATCCAACTGAATTCATTTTATTTTATTAATTAAAATATTTAATTGATTTTTACGCACATGTGGCCCCAGACCTGAGACTCCTGATAAGCAAACCAAGACACGTGATGACCAAAACATTCCCTATGAGCACACTAAAGAAACTTTCATCAAGCTGTTAAACAACAAAAACATGTTTTTAATTGGTGTGAAGAAGTCTTTACCCTGCGGCAGTCTATTACAGAAACATCTGGTCCTCCCTTTGCCCTGTCTGGAACCTTCTGCCTCCACCCTCGGCCCCTGCCCGGTTCCCAGTCTCGTCTGTTCTGGCTGTTTGAATGTAGCCTCTTTTTTACATTTCAACCATAATTTAAATAGACTTACTGAAGTCATCACAGACCAAAATTTGGCTCGAGGTCCCAGAAGATATTTTACTGTCTAGTGACAATATTTTTTTGTAATCATTATTTTTTGTTACTACCTCATATTGACGGGGCTGTTTTCTCCTGTGGAGTTCTGGCTTCCTCCTGTTGTAAAGGAATGCCATTGGCATTTGGCATGTTAGACCAGATCTGTAAAGTTCTGTAAAGTGGCTTTGTGACCGGTTGTGTAGGCAGAAGCACATTTTCTTCAATTTCTAACCGCAAGTCCTGCAATGTCTAACATCGGGCTATGACCTATTCCTGACAACTGCAGCTATCAGCCCACCCCTTCCACCAGTTACACCCCATGGAGTATTTACACCTTTACTATAAAGATTATGGGACACGTGTCTACTACTCAGAGGTGAATGTGAGAGGTGGAATCCAGCTGAAGTCACCACTGAAGATTTGTTTGTTTGTTTTCGACACATCGTTTTTACTTTGCACTGTAATGTAGTTTTGCAATTTGAAAGTTTTGTTGATGGTCATTAAATGTTTTCATTATTATTTAAATTGAATTCAAAACTTTGCTACATTAAAACTAACACATTAATTTACACGCAGACATCATTTTTCATGCTAATAAGCAATATTCTTACAAAACCCGAAATTACATGTTAAAGCATTTTAATTTTATTGAGAATGAATGTGATATTTAACAATATCATGTTAATCAGAAACAAAATCTTTATTATTGACAATCAGATAAGAATTTTAGCTTTGATTTTAATTTAGTCCCACCTCAATATTTAGAATCAACTGAGCCTTAACAAGTCATACTACACTAAAGAAGAAACTAGATGATCAGAGATCTACACAGTAATTAAATATCACTAGTAACAATTACATAAACACACAGAGTGTTCTGACTAAACCTAAACTAATCTCACGTCTGTAACCAGAGATACTGAGTTCATCTGGACAGCAGTGTCAGTAGTGTGCAGTGTCAGTAGTGTGCAGAGTCAGTAGTGTGCAGTGTCAGTAGTGTGCAGAGTCAGTAGTGTGCAGTGTGCAGTGTCAGTAGTGTGCAGTGTCAGTAGTGTGCAGTGTCAGTAGTGTGCAGAGTCAGTAGTGTGCAGTGTGCAGTGTCAGTAGTGTGCAGAGTCAGTAGTGTGCAGAGTCAGTAGTGTGCAGTGTGCAGTGTCAGTAGTGTGCAGTGTCAGTAGTGTGCAGTGTCAGTAGTGTGCAGTGTCAGTAGTGTGCAGTGTCAGTAGTGTGCAGAGTCAGTAGTGTGCAGTGTACAGTGTCAGTAGTGTACAGTGTCAGTAGTGTGCAGTGTCAGTAGTGTGCAGTGTTGATGGTTATTGTAGAATCTTCAGTGTGATGCTCAGAAGTCCTACACACAGAGAGATGAGCCACAATCCTGATCCACGATGTACAACCCCGGAACCTGAACACATACAGAGAACGTTCAGTTACTCTATAATACACAACACCTGAACACATACAGAGAACATTCAGTTACTCTATAATACACAACACCTGAACACACACAGAGAACGTTCAGTTACTCTATAATACACAACACCTGAACACATACAGAGAACGTTCAGTTACTCTATAATACACAACACCTGAACACATACAGAGAACGTTCAGTTACTCTATAATACACAACACCTGAACACATACAGAGAACGTTCAGTTACTCTATAATACACAACACCTGAACACATACAGAGAACATTCAGTTACTCTATAATACACAACACCTGAACACATACAGGGAACATTCAGTTACTCTATAATACACAACACCTGAACACATACAGAGAACGTTCAGTTACTCTATAATACACAACACCTGAACACATACAGAGAACATTCAGTTACTCTATAATACACAACACCTGAACACACACAGAGAACGTTCAGTTACTCTATAATACACAACACCTGAACACACACAGAGAACATTCAGTTACTCTATAATACACAACACCTGAACACATACAGAGAACATTCAGTTACTCTATAATACACAACACCTGAACACATACAGAGAACATTCAGTTACTCTATAATACACACCTGAACACATACAGAGTATAGTAGCTTTTCATTACTAATGTTATGACATACATCACAGCTGAGAGAAGTCTGTGGAATGTTAGTTACTATAGTAACAGTCAGACTGATGTTCTCTGTATCTACTCTATGATGTAATGTAGGTTCCAGTGATGAGGAACTCTGTGGAACGGTTCTCCTGCTGAGAACGAGCGGTGGAGGAACAGAGTCTTACCCTGAACTGTAGCGTTGGCGGTGGTGGTGTTGGTCAGTGTTGTGGTGCTGGCAGCAGCTGTAGAGCTAACAGGGTCGTCTTTGCCTCCCACGAGTCCGATGTTCAGCGTCGCCAACTCAGACTTGTACTGCTGAGCCACCCAGGACTGAACCGCGGTGGTGTTCTCAAACAGCTTCAGACTGGCCAGATTCATTCCCATCAGACCCCGCACTGTGTTCACACTCAGAGCCTGAAACACAAACACACAACACACTCAGTTCAGTAACACTACACACTCAGTTCAGTAACACTACACACTCAGTTCAGTAACACTACACACTCAGTTCAGTAACACTATCACACTCAGAGCCTGAAACACAAACACACAACACACTCAGTTCAGTAACACTACACACTCAGTTCAGTAACACTACACACTCAGTTCAGTAACACTACACACTCAGTTCAGTAACACTACACACTCAGTTCAGTAACACTACACACTCAGTTCAGTAACACTATCACACTCAGAGCCTGAAACACAAACAGTCATGTTCTTTCAGTTACTAAGAAGGTACTTCAGCCTCAGGTCCGCTATTCTTTGGTCATATTGGTCAGTTGGACGTATCCCTCAGATTATATCCTGGGTAGCGTTTCAGCTGTTGAGTGTATCTCGGTTCAACTTTGATGTAATTCCTACTTGTGCTTTGGACTCGGTTTCTAATAGTCAATCAATGACATTACAGTGCAAACCTTTCTGGACTCGTAGGAAGACATGCTCAAAGTACTGAACAAATTATGTCAACAAATCTGGAACTGTGCTCTATGGCTGGAAGCTGACAGATTAGGATAGTTTATAGATGAACCAGTTCACACCAAGGGAAAGAGACCAGCTGTTTAATTGACTAGAGTAAGGTTGTTGACTGTGTTGACCACAGGAAATGAAGGAATGTCTTTAGGAAAATGGGTCTACGAGAGCCTCCTGCACGCTAATCAAGAGGCCACATTCATAGAACAGAATGAACACATAGGATTAGTGCATAGGATTAGGTAAAGAACAAAATGAACACATAGGATTAGTGCTCAAAGTCGAGAAAACGACGGCTACAACAACAGAAATCACGCGTATCTTCACTACTGGTCTAATCAATTATTACCAACAAAGAACCCAGACATCAAGCACTGAGCAAAACAAGGATGGAGACTCCTGAGAAGGTCTTTAAATGCAATGATCTGTATTCTACAAACAAAGACCAGGATTGTCCAGGCTGTTATCTTCTTTATAGGCTTTTCTTGGACAATAAGAACTGGGACTATCTTCTCTGCTGGTGCTGAAGACTTTTAAGAGGATTTTAGAAGGAAAAGTGGATCTTTATGGAAATCAAGCTTCTTCTCATATACATACCAGATCTCCTAACCAAACTAGGGCTGTTTGTTCTGAATAAATTATGAGAACAACTAATTCTGAGTAACTGCTGCCCCCTGTGCTGAAAAGGAGTAATGACGTGGTAACAGCTCTGAATCTACCTTCTGTAAAACCTCCTGTGCTGCTGAGTAATTGATATGCAGGTTCTGGGATTTGGCATTGATTTCGTTGTTACTCCAGACTTGCCTTTCTGGAAAAGACTTTATGATCTAAACTTAGCTTCAGATTCAGAGAAGAAAGGCGACCTTTGTTCGAGATCCAGAGACTAGACTAGGCTTTGCAAAACAAGACCGACTGGACCTGCAAAGCCAAGAAAAAGTCAGCAGTACCGACGTCTACAGACCAGACCACGGAATTCCAAACCAAAACATAGAAGGAGATAAACTGCTTTAGAGCAGAACATAGAACATCCTGCCCACTGTGGCCTAACCTGTCTGCCTCCGGTACCAGCAGAGCCAACCTCACCCAACAGAAGATAACTCTTAATTAGAGTCATTACGCTTTTCTGATTACAGGCACGTGAGTCAGGCTCGTGCTTGAGGGAGGATGAGTCAGTTGACTTTCTGTAACTGGGCAGGCATGTCTCATCCGTGGCTGAAGAATCTTATCCACATATTTCTTTTCCAGTTTTAAGTCACACAGCAACTCAAAGGCTGGTGAACTCGGGGCTGACCGACCCAATACCTGATTGATCCTCAGTGCACCCTGACAACACAGCGCTGGCTCCAGCGCATCTTAGGGAACACACCACGTGCTGAAGTTCACGCACCTTCCCAGGAGATATAGATCATTCCAGAGAACAAGGAGGCAGCCAAGAAGTTCCTCAGCAGTCAAACAGGTGAGGCAGTTCTAGTTCTAGTCTAGGGCCCTCACAGCTACGCCGAGGGAGCAGAACAGCCTCGACTGCCTCGACGGTGACTGTTATACCTTCACCAGAAAATTCTGTTCACACTGTAGAGAACTTAGCTTTCATCTCATACCTTGAGCACATTCGTGTCCAGGTTCATGAAGGTGTTGATGTCCATGCTGACGCTCTGAGTAGAAAGAGCTCGTATATCCTCTGCAGGAGCTCCACCTGGAGGTAAACACACATACATATTAGGGGTGTAAGAAAATATCAAAATATTGAATATCGGGATATTGTGTTTAGTGATACTGTATTGATTCTCAAAAACACAGTATCAATACACAGATTCTGGCAGACAGTGAATCAGGGTGTGTTGTGTTTAAACCTCTGACCACTAGATGGCAGTGTTGTAATCCATTTTCAGCTCCACTCCAACATTAACAAGCAGCACAAGGGTGCAGTGCTATTGTAATCATTGATAAACCTGTTCATACAGTGGTGTGTTTTAATAGTAGGATTTGAAAAAATCACTGTATATTACTTTACTAGCAGTATCGTGATTTACTGAATCGTGAGCGCTGTATCACGATACGTATTGTATTGCCAGGTTCTTGTCAATACACAGCCCTAGTACATACCTGCACGTCATTAATTTAAAAAAAACTCCTGTGAACAATAAAGATAATGACACAACAAGCGTGTATGAAACTTACCTGACCGGTTTGGAGAAGCTAAGCTCTGGAGCTGATTTACACAGTAGATTATAGAGTAGAGCTGAATTCACAGCCAATGAGCATGATTTCACTCCAGTTTATTTATACAGCTCTTCCCAGAGACTGCTTTACACCGCCCCCTAGTGTGTCTGTTCACTAGTGTGTGTGTGTGTGTGTGTACGTGTTTGTTTCAATGCCCCCTAGTGTGTATGTTCACTAGTGTGTGGGTGTTTCATTACACCCTAGTGTGTCTGTTCACTAGTGTGTGTGTGTGTATGTGAGTGTTTCAATGCCCGCTCGTGTGTATGTTCACTAGTGTGTGGGTGTTTCATTACCCCCTAGTGTGTCTGTTCACTAGTGTATGTATATGTGGGTGTTTCATTACCCCCTAGTGTGTCTGTTCACTAGTGTGTGGGTGTTTCATTACCCCCTAGTGTGTCTGTTCACTAGTGTATGTATATGTGGGTGTTTCATTACCCCCTAGTGTGTCTGTTCACTAGTGTGTGGCTGTTTCATTACCCCCTAGTGTGTCTGTTCACTAGTGTGTGTATATGTGGGTGTTTCATTACCCCCTAGTGTGTCTGTTCACTAGTGTGTGTATATCTGGGTGTTTCATTACCCCCTAGTGTGTCTGTTCACTAGTGTGTGGGTGTTTCATTACCCCCTAGTGTGCCTGTTCACTAGTGTGTGGGTGTTTCATTACACCCTAGTGTGCCTGTTCACTAGTGTATGTATATCTGGGTGTTTCATTACCCCCTAGTATGTATGTTCACTAGTGCGTGTGTGTATATATGTGGGTGGGTATAGATGGGTTGAGTAGATCAGCTACATACATGGGTTGTGAATCCAGTTCACACTATTGCACGGGTCTGTTAAGTTTCACCACTAGCACATCTGATGTAGCTGAATAAAACACTGAATGGTAACGTTAGGTACTGAACTACGACCTTAACACTGACACTGGTTTAGAAATGATTGAACACGGATATCTGTGCGATAACTACGCTGCGTGTTCACGGTGATGGTATTGACTGTAATATTAGACACAATAGACATGAATGTAAACTGTTTACATTTCTTTGTTCTCCTGCAGTGCTGTAACTCCTGCGTCTCTGTGGACCCAGACGAGGCTGATGAAGGGGTTTTATATATATATATATATATAGTGTTGTATATACACACAGTGTGAACCGGGTGTGAGTCTGAGAGGTTTACCCAGGTAAGGGCTGATGAGCTGGTAGTACACTGTGGGGTCACTGCGTTGGGAGCTGAATGAGGAGTTGGCGATGCTGTACAGAGCTGATTTCTGATCAGTGGAACACGAGGACACATTCACAGCAGATACTTTCCTGCAGAAAAGAAGAAGCTTCAGAAAAAACATCTGTACATGAAGAGCCGCACATCTGTCTAGTTCTGAAACTGTTCAGTAGCAAACTGACTGTCAGAGCTTTCAGTATCAGTACCTTATAGTATTAGTACCTTATAGTATTAGTACCTTATAGTATTAGTACCGTATAGTATTAGTACCGTATAGTATAAGTACCTTATAGTATTAGTACCTTATAGTATTAGTACCGTATAGTATTAGTACCTTATAGTATCAGTACCTTGTAGTATTAGTACCTTATAGTATTAGTACCGTATAGTATTAGTACCGTATAGTATAAGTACCTTATAGTATTAGTACCTTATAGTATTAGTACCGTATAGTATTAGTACCGTATAGTATTAGTACCTTATAGTATTAGTGCCTTATAGTATTAGTACCTCATAGTATTAGTACTGTATAAGTACCTTATAGTATTAGTACCGTATAGTATTAGTACCTTATAGTATTAGTGCCTTATAGTAAGTGTTAGTACCTTATAGTTTTAGTACCGTATAGTATAAGTACCTTATAGTATTAGTACCTTATAGTATTAGTACCTTATAGTATTAGTACCTTATAGTTTTAGTACCGTATAGTATTAGTGCCTTATAGTAAGTGTTAGTACCTTATAGTATTAGTGCCGTATAGTATAAGTACCTTATAGTATAAGTACCTTATAGTATTAGTACCTTATAGTATTAGTACCGTATAGTATAAGTACCTTATAGTATTAGTACCTCATAGTATTAGTACCGTATAAGTACCTTATAGTATTAGTACCGTATAGTATTAGTACCTTATAGTATAAGTACCTTATAGTATTAGTGCCTTATAGTAAGTGTTAGTACCTTATAGTTTTAGTACCGTATAGTATAAGTACCTTATAGTATTAGTACCTTATAGTATTAGTACCGTATAGTATTAGTACCTTATAGTATTAGTACCTTATAGTATTAGTATCTTATAGTTTTAGTACCGTATAGTATTAGTGCCTTATAGTAAGTGTTAGTACCTTATAGTATTAGTACCGTATAGTATAAGTACCTTATAGTATTAGTACTGTATAGTATTAGTACCTGATAGTATTAGTACCTTATAGTATTAGTACCGTATAGTATTAGTACCGTATAGTATAAGTACCTTATGGTATAAGTACCTTATAGTATTAGTACCTTATAGTATTAGTACCGTATAATATTAGTACCGTATAGTATTAGTGCCTTATAGTAAGTGTTAGTACCTTATAGTATTAGTACCGTATAGTATAAGTACCTTATAGTATTAGTACCTTATAGTATTAGTACTGTATAGTATAAGTACCTTATAGTATTAGTACCTTATAGTATTAGTACCGTATAGTATTAGTACCGTATAGTATAAGTACCTTATAGTATTAGTGCCTTATAGTAAGTGTTAGTAACTTATAGTATTAGTGACTTATAGTATTAGTGACTTATAGTAAGTGTTAGTGACTCATAGTATTAATGACTTATAGTATTAGTTACTAATAGTAAGCATTAGTAAGTTATAGTATTACTGACATATAAAAAGTATTAGTGACTTATAGTATTAGTGACTTATAGTAAGTGTTAGTAACTTATAGTATTATTAACTTATATTAAGTGTTAGTGACTTATAGTAAGTGTTAGTAACTTATAGTATTAGTGACTTATAGTGAGTTAAAGACTTATAGTAAGTGTTAGTGACTTTTAGTAAGTGTTAGTGACTTATAGTATTAGTGACTTATAGTATTAGTGACTTATAGTAAGTGATAGTGACATATTATTAGTGACAGTATTAGTGACTTATAGTAAGAATTAGTGACTTATAGTATTAGTGACTTATAGTATTAGTGACTTATAGTATTAGTGACTTATAGTAAGTGTTAGTGACTTATAGTATTAGTGACTTACAGTAAGTGTTAGTGACTTATAGTGTTAGTAAGTTATAGTATTAGTGACTTATAGTGAGTGTTAAAGACTTATAGTAAGTGTTAGTAACTTATAGTATTAGTGACTTATAGTATTAGTGACTTATAGTGTTAGTGACTTATAGTGTTAGTGACTTATAGTGTTAGTGACAGTATTAGTGACTTATAGTATTAGTGACAGTATTAGTGACTTATAGTATTAGTGACAGTATTAGTGACTTATAGTAAGTATTAGTGACTTATAGTATTAGTTACTTATAGTAAGTGTTAGTGACTTATAGTATTAGTGACTTATAGTAAGCGTTAGTGATTTATAGTATGAGTCACTTATTGTAAGTGTTAGTAACTTATAGCATTAGTGACTTATAGTATTAGTTACTTATAGTATGTATTAGTGACTTATAGTATTAGTAACTTATAGTAAGTTTTAGTTACTTATAGTAAGTATTAGTGACACAGTATTAGTGACATAGTATTAGTGATTTATAGTAAGTTTTAGTTACTTGTATTAAGTATTAGTGACATATAGTATTAGTGACTTATAGTAAGTGTTAGTGACTTATAGTATTAGTGACTTATAGTAAGTGTTAGTGACTTATAGTATTAGTGACTTATAGTAAGCATTAGCGACTCATCGTATTATTGACTTATAGTAAGTGTTAGTGACTTATAGTATTAGTTACTTATAGTAAGCATTAGTGACTTATAGGATTAGTGACTTATAGTAAGTGTTAGTGACTTATAGTATTAGTGATTTATAGTAAGTATTAGTGACTTATAGTATTAGTGACTTATAGTAAGCGTTAGTGACTTATAGTATTAGTTACCTATAGTAAGTATTAGTGACTTATAGTATTAGTTACCTATAGTAAGTATTAGTGACTTATAGTATTAGTGACTTATAGTAAGCGTTAGTGACTTATAGTATTAGTTACCTATAGTAAGAATTAGTGACTTATAGTATTAGTGACTTATAGTAAGCGTTAGTGACTTATAGTATTAGTTACCTATAGTAAGAATTAGTGACTTATAGTATTAGTGACTTATAGTATTAGTGACACAGTATTAGTGACTTATAGTAAGCGTTAGTGACTTATAGTATTAGT
Source organism: Megaleporinus macrocephalus (assembly GCA_021613375.1). Lineage (NCBI taxonomy): Eukaryota > Metazoa > Chordata > Actinopteri > Characiformes > Anostomidae > Megaleporinus > Megaleporinus macrocephalus. Next base: position 42,235,120 of record CM038722.1, read on the forward strand.
TACCTATAGTAAGTTTTAGTGACTTATAGTATTAGTGACTTATAGTAAGTGTTAGTGACTTATAGTATTAGTGACTTATAGTAAGCGTTAGTGACTTATAGTATTAGTTACCTATAGTAATGATTAGTGACTTATAGTATTAGTGACTTATAGTAAGTGTTAGTGACTTATAGTATTAGTTACCTATAGTAAGTTTTAGTGACTTATAGTATTAGTGACTTATAGTATTAGTGACACAGTATTAGTGACTTATAGTAAGCGTTAGTGACTTATAGTATTAGTTACCTATAGTAAGTTTTAGTGACTTATAGTATTAGTGACTTATAGTAAGTGTTAGTGACTTATAGTATTAGTGACTTATAGTAAGCGTTAGTGACTTATAGTATTAGTTACCTATAGTAAGAATTAGTGACTTATAGTATTAGTTATCTATAGTGTTAGTGACTTATAGTATTAGTGACTTATAGTAAGTATTAGTGACTTATAGTATTAGTGACTTATAGTAAGTATTAGTGACTTATAGTATTAGTGACTTATAGTATTAGTGACTTATAGTAAGTATTAGTGACTTATAGTGTTAGTGACTTATAGTATTAGTGACTTATAGTAAGTATTAGTGACTTATAGTATTAGTGACTTATAGTAAGTATTAGTGATTTATAGTAAGTATTAGTGACAGAACCCACATTATCTCTAAAGTATTACAGGTGACAGCATCTAGAACGTGTCTGAATCACAGCTGATAATTCACACAGATTATGTACTACCACTAGTATTCAAGGTCAGTTATCTAGAGCTTGCTTACACTACCACTCACAAACACACCCAGGAATGTATCTAGAACCAGACTACAGTGATGTTTTGTAATGTTGGTAGGTAGTCTAACGTGTAGTATCTTGAATGTGTATGTGGAGGTCTATTTCCTCAGTGTGTAAACACAAAGGGCAAATAGTTGTAAGTTGTGATGAGGTTCAGTCTAACTGAAGCTACTAGAGCTTTACCTGAGCAGGTAATTAATCAGAATCAGCCAATCACACTTACTGCTTCTCCTGTATGTGGATGTTGCACAGTTAGAAGTGAAACACTCAGTAATGTGTGTGTGTTATGTTTATGTTTTTTTGTGTGTGTGTTCTTACCTCAGGTTGTCAGCGGTGATGGTGTTGAGGACACTGACGTCCAGAGAGCAGATGTAGGAGCCGATTGCATTCAGTTCAGCAGTTCCCAGACTGTTACCAGGTACGCTCAGGTACTTCATAATCACTGCTTTACTCTACAACACAAACACACATGTATATAAATGAAATATAGACTTGTAGAACTGGTATCTCTCCATTACCAGCTCCATCTGGTGGATGTCTGTGAAATCACAGCCAGCAGTAATTGTACCTGTAGTAACACCAACACACCCCACACAGATATCATACCTGCTCTGAGGTCCAGTCTCCATCATCAGAGTTCATCAGAGAGGACAGCGTGTCCACTGTAGTGATGGTCCACTTGCTGATGTCACTAACAGTGGCCACGCGAGACGTGGCACCCAGCAGCAGAACCACACTCTCTGGAAGGCCCGATGGGTAGAGCTGTAACACATACACATGGGTTAACAACTCAAACACAACTCAAACACAACTCAAACACAAAACACTACCAGCATAAAAACCTGGAGCATATACCTAACCCAGGAATCAGCAGTGATTCAGTGAGACAGCAGTGTTAATGAGTGATAATCCCACCACACACTTCACTCACATAACAACACCACAGAGATCATGCTGACCAGGAGAGGACTCTAGGACAAGGACGTCAGTACAGACTGACCTGGTTCAGTTTGTTGAGAATGATTGCCGTGAAGCTAGTGTCCACCACACTCCTAGTGACGCCTGCCAGGTTGTTCTTCAGGACAGTGGAGTCCAAACACGCACCAAACTGGGTGGAGTCGTAGCCGGCGGGAAATGAGAGATCTGCGATGGTCGCCTCTGTGATGTTACCTGTGGTGCATGCTGTCGAACGAGGGGAGAGAGAAACAGGAACTCATACACAGTGGTGTCTGAAGGTGTAGGAGCACTGGTGAAGGTGATACTAAGTGTTCTATCATAAGTTCTAGGGCTGCAGCTATCCATTATTTTAGTAATTGAGTATTCTATTGATTATTCCATCAATTAATCGAGTAATCGGATTTTATATATATATATATATATATATATATATATATATATATTTTTTTTTTTTTTTTTTTTTTTTTTTTTTTTTAAGAACATTTTAATAATTACTATTATTGAAATTTATTAATAGATCTATATATCATACTGTAAGTTCACTGAAGCTTGTCTTACACTTGCTGACCCACTTACTGTAAACAGACTAAACTGAATATTCTCTGGATTTGGTGCATTTTAGGCTCCACATTGCTACAAACACCACCTGATATTTAGATTACTGAGTATTTTATGGATCACTGTGAGGGAGGAGGGTGTGTGAGGGGTGTATGTTATTGCGAGAGTGTGTATCCATAACATACACGCTTTACTAGCCTTCATCTCAACTCACCATCACACTGACTTAAGCTAAATGTTATGGTTACTGTGTGTCGCTCTGCTCTGTGGACTGGACGTGCTGAAACACTGAAACACTGATGTCGTGCTCAGCTAGGGGGGTTACCGTAATGATTTTTTGTAATCGAGGTACTCGAGTTCCTCGAGGTATCGTTTCAGCCCTAATAAGTTCTATTACCAGCTTGAGAGAAAAGTAAAAATTTTGAACACAAATTGCAGAATTCCCTATAGTTTCATGGCGTGACCTGTTTTGCTTTAATAACAATAACAGTGTCCACTCGAGGTGCATGGACTCCACAGTGGAATGCTAATGCTAATCCTTAGTGTTGCCAAACTGTAGACTCTTATTGAGAACCTCCAACAGAACCAACCAGCGGCCCATTGGTTATCTCATCCCAGGAGCTTCATCTTACAGTTCTTGAGCAGTATAATGGGAAGATGAAACCACGGTAAACAGAACTGAACAAGAGCAGGCCCTCCACAACTTGGTGGATCCCAGAGCTACCAGAGATCAAAAACCTCTGTCATCCCCTTAGGCCGCTCAGTAACACCCTTATCATCACAACCATGGATGAGAGCCCACTAGGCTAAAGCCTTCTCGTTAAGAGATCCTTCTAAACAGTGAACAGCATCAGGTACTTATCCAATTACACTGTATCCACCATCCCATGTTCCAGCTTCCATGGGATTCCTGAACCTGGCAAGCCCTCCACAACCCTCAGTGGATTTCTGATAAATCCGTGGTCTAATCCCACAAGGAATTTCCTAGCAAGAAACAAGCTGAGATCCTCTGTCCTCCTGAACTCTATGGTTGTACAATAACGTACCCTTGCATCGTAACAAATATTCTCAAGGTGCCAACATCTACCAACGTCTAAAAAATTTAATTTTTCTCCATAACACGCTTCACCAAACTGTCTTCATAGTCTCCAATAAATTAAGGGAATGTGTCCAACATGTCTTACAAACTCACAGAAGATGTTCTTTGAAAAAATGAAAAAAATCCACATCCTAATGGCCAGCCTAGCCTCAGTGAAGCAGGTTCATCTCCTATCCTCTCAGACATCCAGTAGTATCAAAGAGATTGAAGGAGCTTGGCTAAAGAAATCATCACGGGTTCCTGCCCAGCACACCGCAGATCCCATACGGCATGGAAGACTTGTTCTACTGGACTATCAGGAGCCATCATAGGGATGAAGATCCTGTAAAGAAGATGGCTACAACACCTGGTTGGCCACTAGAGGGCACCACAAAAAGCTAATTTAAGGTCAGTCACTGATGCCTCTGTTAAAGTTAGACCTTGACTTTCAGTTGCTCTGAGTTTGTATTCCATACGACTAATCTCGAATCCAAGCACGTGAAGACACAGAACAACTTCTAAAGGAAAATTAAGACTAATGAGGTCAAAACATCTCCTCACTTGGATGTGGAGGCTCCAGTCCTCCCTTAAAGGTCAGAATTCTGGAGAAACTGCCTCTACTAAGGAGACTTAGCTCTGAACTTGATGTAACTCTATAAAGCCGTGTGCGTCTGTGTATGTGTTTACACAGTGAGACTCTAATACCTGTTGTTGTACGTCCTAAGACCTTGACGCTGGCGCTGGATTCTTTAAAGAACCTCCTGATCTTTGATATTTGGATTTTCTGCTTCTTTATCATTGGAAAGAACGACCTCAGAAACGTCTTCTTCACAGTCTTCAAGAGACACACAGGATAAGAGTTTATGTTACACTAGGTCTTTAGAAACCACCAGAAGAAAATAAGAAATAATAAACAAAGGAAATAAACTGGTTTACATACAGAGTCAAAACTGCCCCAGAAGTCTTGTTTGAGGTAGAGAGGCAGAATACCCAGCTGGTTCAGAGTGTCCACATTCCACGATGAGCGGTTACTGATGGCAAACATAAATGTATTAGAGATGGAACGATCGATCGGCTATGTATCGGTGATCTGCCGATATTTCTCCAATTTAGCTGATCCCAAGAGCTGATCGATGGCATTAAACAAGTGAGCTTAATTTCTGTATTTCCAGCTAGTGTTTCTTATCCAGCAAGAGGAGCCCTCCGGCCAGCTCCCTGCAATTCCTATCTGAACCACTAGGTGGAAACACACAACCTTTCATTTTCCACAGACTGACTAAAGCAGCGACCTCGCCAGAACAGTTTACTGCGTTCATGGCGTTCACGGCAACGGAAAACATCGTCCGTCTGCCAGTGTTTATTGTATGTGACTAAGACTCATCCAGAACGTTTTTAAAATTAGTAAAATCAGTGTGTCCCGTTGGAGAACCAAAACAAGGACATTTAACACTACTAATCTGATACTAATCTGATACTAATCAGATACTAATCAGATACTAATCTGATACAGCACTGCACACAGCTGAATACAGTGAATATTAGTAAACAGCAGAGCTAGCACACACAGCTAGCACAAAACTAATTACCCAGAAATCCGTACAGACCAGATCTGACCGGTACGAACAGAACAGCAGCAGTAATTCAATATTCTACATTTAATGATTACAGTTTTAGTTTAAAATAACAGAGTCTGAGTTTAATGACTGCAGTTCTTACTGTATTTATTTAATTAGCTTTTTTTGTTTTAAATTAAGGTCTAAATGTAATGATTACAGTAGTTGAGATATTTGTTTGATTTTCTGTTAATTTAGTTATAAATATTATACTGTTTCATATGAGCTCGTTAAAAATGGTAATAAACAGTTTAGATCATGTTTCATGACTTGCTTGCGCTAATAACTACATGTAGCCCTGCTGTGGCATATAGCCCCGCCCTCTATCGGTATTGATCGGCTGATCGTGCTGAAAGGTGATTGGAATCAGCCTCAAAACCACTGATCTGTCCATCTCTAAAATATATATATATATATATATATATATATATGGTTAGTAGTGATCAGTACAGACACCAGGAAGACACACCTCTCGTTTTGATACTGCTGAAAAACTAAATGTTTAACCCTTTTATGCATGGTGTCCACGCTTGTGAACAGTTAATATTAGTTCAATTTAAAGCATATGAAATGCATTTCACCCTCCAAACAACTAGATGGCAGAATTATAAGTCTCACTGCAGATAATACTAAGAATGCAGAAAATGTCTCTGGTATATTTATATTCAAAATTTCTACTTAAAAAAATATATGTGTGTCAAACAGACTCTAATGAACATGATCTGATATATTAAACTTCTTTACCCTTATTTTAAATGTTTTATGGCTCAGAAACCAACTGTTCACATATGTGGACATCCTGCAACAAAAGCATTGCATTTTTAATTTAAAAGTAACAAAAAAGAAGCTTAAAATTCAGCATTGTTTGTATAAAATGTTAGTTTCACAATATAATACATTTAAAAGACCAAGAAAGATTTGAGGAAAAATATAAGCATGATTGGAAACACTTTAGATGTTTTTAAAAAACGTAGCTTCTGTTTTTTACTCCGCTAATGCATGGTGTCCACACATGTAGACAGTTTAATAACTTTTTAATAAAACAGATTTTTATGTAAAATGAAATTCCATATGATTATTTATGCAGATTGGAGCAAGAAAAAACATTTTTTTTAAATCTGAATACAATTTTTAATAATTTATGCATGAAAGGGTTAATCTCCAAAATGAGAACTTACTTTTACTGTAAGTCAATGTAATCAGACTCACATTAATTATAAGCCACTTGTTTTAAGATAAGATAATCCTGTATTAGTCCCACAGTGGGGGAAATTCAGAGTTACAGCAGCAAAGGGAGAGTGAGACCCCCAGTACTAACATCGCATACATAAACACTACAGTATATACACTATACATAATAAAGGTCAACAACTAACACAAGCTTTAATCTACTACACCAGGTGTGTACATTAAAAAAGGAATGTAATGTGGTTTTATGTATCGTAAGGGTTTGGAGCGACAGCAGTCTACAGGGTCGTCTTCCTCACCCGTAAGGAGTGCTGCCGGAGAGGAGCAGGGTCTGTACAGCCGAGACCTGAGAGTCAGAAAGATCTCCACAGTTCTTCAGCTTCTCCAGGATGAGTGGATCAGAGTTCTGGATGTAGGTGGAGTCCAGTGTGCAGGCCATGTTACCCAGAACCTCCACCTGATCCCTGGTCAGTTTCACACTAGATATACCCTACAAACACAGAGAGGACGTATAGGCACACAACACACACACCCACATTACATCATCACATTCCAAAGAAAAACAAACTAAATTGGAAAAACACCAATATATATGTAAATATAGGTGTGAAAAAATATATATGTATATATAGTTTCTGTATATTGTATACAGTGTCTACATTACTCATCTGCACTGTTTGTGTTCTGGTATATATGACTTGACTCTATTTTTCATAATCATGTCTGCTTGCACATAAAAGCACATGTAACTTTTATTTGAATAAAAAAATACTTTCATTTTATTTACTTCAACTTAAAATATATTGTCATACTTTATATATTTAGTATATTTCTTTTTTGTTATCTTTATTTATTGGTGAATGGAGGAAGTAAGAATTTCATTGTACAGTGTAACTGTTCTGCTGTACGTATGAAAATAAAACTCTTAAATCTAGAATCTTGCTGTGTGAGAAGTTCTCCTCTGTCAGTACAGGTGTTCTGAGCATTTCAGTGTTTCTGTTCCTGCAGCTACTGTGCGGGCTCGTTACCAGGCAGTCTTGAGCGTTCCTGAAGAGGACGGACGGCCTGTTGAGGAAGCTGGAAGGAACTGAGAAATCTGCTCCACTCAGAGTACTGAAGTACGACCTGCAGTTCACTTTCGGCACCTGGTCATAGCTATGACACACACACCAAATAGAAGTAAACGAGAGAAAAGAGTCGAGTCGAGTCGAGAGGCTTTTATTAACATTCCATCTACGTACAAGTACACAGTGGACTGAATTATTCCTCCAGGAAGAAGAGAGTCTGAGGCCAACGTTAAACAAACAGTTTACCCAAACAATCCTAACCACAGCTACACAGTAACACATAGTACTCCAAATACTTTCTAATACTGCAGTTACAGTTACTCAGTACATGTACTTCAGTATAGTATTGTATTAAATACAGAGGTGAGTAGTAACTATTACAGTTACTCAGTACATGTACTTCAGTATAGTATTGTATTAAATACAGAGGTGGCTAGTAACTAGTTACAGTTACTCAGTACATGTACTTCAGTATATTATTGTATTAAATACAGAGGTGGGTAGTAACTAGTTACAGTTACTCGGTACATGTACTTAGGTATAATATTGTATTAAATACAGAGGTGAGTAGTAACTAGTTACAGTTGCTCAGTACATGTACTTCAGTATATTATTGTATTAATACAGAGGTGGGTAGTAACTAGTTACAGTTACTCGGTACATGTACTTAGGTATAATATTGTATTAGATACAGAGGTGAGTAGTAACTAGTTACAGTTACTCGGTACATGTACTTAAGTATAATATTGCATTAAATACAGAGGTGAATAGTTTATATAAAGATACTTTTAGTATTTCACCCCCAGTATCAGTACTTTTACTGGAGTACTGGTTTTTGGCTACTCTACCCACCTCGGCCTGCATGTCCAATAAGCACCATGTACAGATCTATGGTTTTGGTCCTGGTTACTGTAGTGTATACTGGGTTTGTTACACACCTGTAGTAGAGAAGCATGTCTGCAGGTAGATCAGTGAAGTTCAGCGACAAATCATCTTTCACGTAGTTGTACATGCAGGTCAGCTGCAACACAGGAGAGACTGAATTACATCACTCTACGGCGTTCTTCCTCACTGGATCCTGCATACCATCCTGGTGAAACACGTCGTAACCGGCCAGCCTGATAGCCCTCGGCAGTGCAAACTCAGAGCTCCGCCTCCTGGATCCAGATTGACTGGAATGCCTGGATCTCATTTCCTTGCTCACCTTTCCTGACTTTATATACACTCACCTCCCACTCAATTCCTCACCTAGCACTGCACCTTCCCATGAGCCTCTGCTCTGCCTTACACTCACTCTATCTGTGTTCTCTGGGCTTGTGTTTTGTAGCATTTGTAGCCACAGGAAGGAGCTAAAGAAAGATCTTAATATCTGTATTTATGCATATACAGATATTCTATAGATTTACAGTAGACAAATATTATAAAAACTATCCAATCCAATGATCTGGCTATAAATACAGATGGCTATAAATGATGTAAGGATGGACTCAATGATTGCTGTGTAGAACTGGGTCTGAAGTTCTTCAGCTCTCTCAGGAAGAACACAGGGTTTGCTGTGCTTTCTTGACTATGGTGACCATTTTCCTGTCTCACGTCAGATCCCTGGATACGGTGTTGCCCAGGAACTTGAGTGACTGCACAGTGTCATTGATGTTGAGGGGTGGTAGGGAAAGGGAGGTTGTGCCTGTCCACCACCATCTCTACCAACTTTTGCAAGTTGAGCGTCAAGTGGTTGCCGCTGTACCAGGAGACCAGCTTCTCAACTTCTTAACTGTCTGTAGACTCTTCACCGTTGGCTATGAGGCCCACCACAGTGGTGTCATCTGCAAACTTCAAGATCTTCACAGCTGGTTCCTTAGAGGATGTAGAGAAGGGGTGAGAGAGCACACAACCTTGTGGTACTCCAGTACTGAGGGTCCTGGGGTCTGATTCATGTTTTCCTAGCCACTCCTGAAGTTTCCCATTTGTCAGGACGTTCACAACCCACCAAGACAATCTGGAATCTGGCATTGACAGCTGGGACTGTTCGACTTCCAACGGATCTTCGTCAGATTTGCCCATTTACCTGTAGGCAGTCTTTCTTATCAGTTTCTTCTAATGTTACACTCATCCATCCATCCATCCATTATCTACCCCTTTTACGGGGATCCAGGTCCGGGTAGCAGTCTAAGCAAAGAAACCCAGACTTCCCTCTCCCTAACCACCTCCTCCGGGGGGATACCGAGGCGTTCCCAGGACAGCTGAGAGATACAATCCCTCCAGCATGTCCTAGGTCTTCCCCGTGGTCTCCTCCCGTTCAGACATGTCCGGAACACCTACACAGGGAGGCGTCCAGGAGGCTTCCAAACTAGATGCCTGAACCACCTCAGCTGGTTCCACTCAACGTGGAAGAGCAGCGACTTGACTCTGAGCCTCTCGCGTATGATCTAGCTCCTCACCCTATCTTTGAGAGTAAGACCCGACACCCGATGGAGAAACCTCAACTGTTTTACACTCAGTGTCAGAACAAGTATTGTTTTAAACTCAGTATTGAAAACAGTCCTAGCAATTTTTAGCAATAAACACAGAATGGGTGGGGCGCTAGAGTGCTCGTCCACACTGTCCAGCCAATGTACCGCAAGTTAGCACGACTGAACAGTCACCCAAGAACTGCAGTAGAGCATGTAGATGTGAGTCCATGTGTGGAGAGCACATTACAGCTGGTAAAATGAAACATCTCCTGCGAGAGAGACTTGTTTCTGTAGCCAACGGCTAGCTTGCTGTACTTGTTAATGATTGAACCCCAGAGGGTAAAAGAGCATGGCGGAGTTTGGAGGTGGGGTATAGAAGGAGAATTTGCTTCTCATTGGTTGATTTTGTGTTCTTTTGAAGTTCATGCCTCACCCTGCAACACTGCTTTCCTTCTTGTAGAGAATGTCTACGACAGCCCTCACAGCAGATCCCAGCAACTGGGAGGGATCGGTCCATCAGTTCCAAGCTAATTCAGAACAGTGCGAAATCCGAATGAACAGGTACGTACCTGAGTCTCCTTCAGGACCACCTTGTTCCTGCCTGAACGTGGTCTACAGGCTTTCACCAGCTGTGTGACCTTCTGTCGAGATAGTTTCTGAACTGAGGTGCAGGTGAATCCCTGCAGTATGGACTCGGACAGCCTGCAGGGGGCAACAAACATACACGTTTAACACATCAAATCCTACATTTTCAGAACTAAAATGAAACCTACGTCTTATGGATGTTCTGCTTTGCTTGCAGGAACTCACTCTTCTGTGTTGTCGCTGGCGTCGGCCACCGAGCTGAACAACATCACAGCCTAGTAAACAGAAAAGAAACATAAAGACATTTAAAACAAGATCTCCTATGCTCAGGCCATCACTGCTACAAGGGTCTGTCGTTACCTGTTCTGGTTTCCAGCTCTTCTTGTTGATGACCGAGATGTTAACGGAGGTGGGAGATGACAGGAGAACCGGTGGGATAAAACCTGCCAGTGCATCCGGAACATTCTCCACCACTTTAGCCTGATCTACCGAGACAATCTGGAATACAGGGGAACTGACTGACTACACGTCGGTAGCTTTATCTGCAGTTAACTTCTACAACAGGTACATGTAGTTTAGCAGTAAGCCACTAAACACAGGTTCATCACTACCTTCTGGACGTAGGTCTGCTGTAGAATCACTGGCGCTGATAGAATGTTGTTGATGAATGTAGGATTCTGGGATACAGTCAGAAGCTCAGTGGATGGGATGCTGGAGACAGTTGCTGAGGAAACACCTCCAATGAGTGTACCCAAAGACACCAGAATGGAGCCACTGTTGATCTGTCAATCAATAAACAAAAATACATTCAGAACACAGAATTAAATTTAGATTTAAATAATAACACTAATAATCATAATAATTTGATGGTATTGGCTTTAGATGAATAGTTGGGCTGGCTAGCAGGTGGAGCTCTAGTACTGCAATTTGGTGGAAATGTGACTCAGATTTTGAAGGAGGGGTTTATTAGTGGGGTTACATACGTTACTGCTGTCCAGAAGAAAACACGGATCTCCACACAAACAATACAAAGTATCATGAATATGTTATTGTGAGAGAAGTAGATCAGATCTTGATCCAGTTTGAAGAACTGGTTCCAGATTTCTCCTGGACGCCCCAGACATTGTATGAATGTATTCTGTTCCTTCAGCAGCAAATCTTGACTTAGCTTAATGAAGTACTGAGCAGTCAAAGCAGGTATTAGATGAGAACTGATAATAATACTGGGTTGTTTAGGAGAAGCTTGGAAAGGGTTAAATAAAAACACTGACGTGTGGAAAAACACTACTGACTCTATTAATACTGTTTAATATTTAATAATTAAGTGCAAAAGCACTACTTACTATATTAATAATGTTTAATACTTAATAATAAAGTGTAAAAACACTAACTACTATAATAATACTGTTTAATTTTAATAATGAAGTGTAAAAGCACCATTTACTCTATTAATACTGTTTAATATTTAATAATAAAGTGTATAAGCTCTACTTACTATATTAATAATGTTTAATATTTAATAATTAAGTGTAAAAGCACTACTTACTCTATTAATACTGTTTAATTTTAATAAGGAAGTGTAAAAGCTCTACTCTATTAATACTGTTTAATATTTAATAATGAAGTGTAAAAGCACTACTCAATTAATACTGTTTAAGATTTAATAAAAAGCACTAATTACTCTATTAATACTGTTTCATATTTAATAATAAAGTGTAAAAGTACTACTTCCTCTATTAATACTGTTTAATATTTAATAATTAAGTGTAAAAGTACTACTTACTATATTAATACTGATTAATATTTAATGATGAAGTGTAAAAGCACTACTTACTCTATTAATACTGTTTAATTTTAATAATAAAGTGTAAAAGCACTACTTACTATATTAATACTGATTAATATTTAATGATGAAGTGTAAAAGCACTACTTACTCTATTAATACTGATTAATATTTAATAATTAAGTGTAAAAGTACTACTTGCTCTAATAAAACTGTTTAATATTTAATAATAAAGTGTAAAAGCTCTACTTACTCTATTAATACTGTTTAATATTTAATAATTAAGTGTAAAACTACAACTTGCTCTATTAATATTGTTTAAGATTTAATAAAGAAGTGTAAAACTACAACTTGCTCTATTAATACTGTTTAATATTTAATAATTAAGTGTAAAAGCACTACTTACTCTATTAATACTGTTAAATATGTAATAATAAAGTGTAAAAGCACTACTTACTCTATTAAAACTGATTAATACTTAATAATAAAGTGTAAAAGTACTACTTACTCTATTAATACTGTTTAATATTTAATAATAAAGTGTAAAAGCACTACTTACTCTATTAATACTGTTTAATATTCAATAATAAAATGTAAAAGCACTACTTACTCTGTTAGTACTAATTAATATTTAGTAATAAGGTTTAAAGCACTACTTGCTGTATTAATGCTGTTTAATATTCAATAATAAAGTGTAAAAGCACTATTTACTCTATTAATACTGATTAATTTTTAATATTAAAGTGTAAAAGTACTACTTGCTCTATTAATATTGTTAAATATTTAATAATAAATTGTAAAAGCACCACTTACTCAATTAATACTGTTTAAGATTTAATAAAAAGCACTAACTACTCCATTAATACTGTTTAATATTTAATAATAAAGCGTAAAAACACTACTTACTCTATTTATACTGATTAATATTTAATAATAAAGTGTAAAAGTACTACTTACACTTAATGTAAGTGTAAAATATAAAAGCACTATTTACTCTTAATATTGATTAATTTTTAATAATAAAGTGTAAAAGCACTGCTTACTCTATTAATACTGTTTAATATTCAATAATAAAATGTAAAAGCACTACTTAATCTAATTATACTGATTAATATTTAATAATCAAGTGTAAAAGTACTACTTGCTCTATTAATACTGTTTAATATTTTATAATAAAGTGTAAAAGCACTACTTACTTTATTAATACTGATTAATTTTTAATAATAAAGTGTAAAAGTACTACTTGCTCTATTAAAACTGATTAATATTCAATAATAAAGTGTAAAAGCACTACTTACCCTATTAATACTGTTTAATATTTAATAATGAAGTGTAAAAGCTCTACTTTATTCATACTGTTGAATATTTCATAATAAAGTGTAAAAGCACTACTTACTCAATTAATACGGTTTAAGATTTAATAAAAAGCACTAATTACTCCATTAATACTGTTTAATATTTAATGATAAAGTGTAAAAACACTACTTACTCTATTAATACTGAGAAATATTTAATAATAAAGTGTAAAAATACTATTTACTCTATTAATACTCTTTATTATTTAATAATAAAGTGTAAAAGCACTACTTACTCTATTAATACTGTTTAATATTTAATAACAAAAAGTAAAAGCACTATTTACTCTATTATTACTGATTAATTTTTAATAATAAAGTGTAAAAGTACTACTTGCTCTATTAATTCTGTTTATTATTTAATAATAAAGTGTAAAAGTACTACATGCTCTAGTAAAACTGTTTAATTATTAATAATAAAGTGTAAAAGTAGTATTTCATGTCTTAATACTGTTTAATATTTAATAATGAAGTGTAAAAGCACTACTTACTCTATTTATACTGATTAATATTTAATAATCAAGTGTAAAAGTACTACTTACTCTATTAATAGTGTCTAATATTTAATAATAGTGTAAAAGCACTATTTACTCTATTAATACTGATTAATTTTTAATAATAAATTGTAAGAGTTCTCCTTGCTATATTAATACTTTTTAATATTTAATAATAAAGTGTAAAAGCACTATTTACTCTTAATACTGATTAATTTTTAATAATAAAGTGTAAAAGTACTACTTGCTATATTAATACTGCTTAAGATTTAATAATAAATTGTAAAAGCACTACTTACGCTATTTATACTGATTAATATTTAATAATCAAGTGTAAAAGTACTATTTACTCTATTAATACTCTTTAATATTTAAAAATAAAGTGTAAAAGCTCTACTTACTCTATTAACACTGTTTAAATTTTAATAATCATGTGTAAAAGTACTACTTACTCTATTAATACTGTCTAATATTTAATAATAAAGTGTAAAAGCACTATTTACTCTATTAATACTGATTAATTTTTAATAATAAATTGTAAGAGTTCTTCTTGCTATATTAATACTTTTTAATATTTAATAATAAAGTGTAAAAGCACTATTTACTCTTAATACTGATTAATTTTTAATAATAAAGTGTAAAAGTACTACTTGCTATATTAATACTGCTTAAGATTTAATAATAAATTGTAAAAGCACTACTTACTCTATTTATACTGATTAATATTTAATAATAAAGTGTAAAAGTACTACTTCCTCTATTAATACTGTTTAATATTTAATAATAAATTGTAAAAGCACTACTTACTCTATTTATACTGATTGATATTTAATAATCAATTGTAAAAGCACTACTTACTCTATTAATACTGTTTAATTTAAATAATGAAGTGTAAAAGCTCTACTTTATTAATACTGTTTAATATTTAATAATAAAGCGTAAAAGTTCTACTTAATCAATACTGTTTAATATTTAATAATAAAGTGTAAAAGTACTACTTGCTATATTAATACTGCTTAAAATTTAATAATAAAGTGTAAAAGCACTATTTAGTCTTAATACTGATTAATTATTAATAATAAAGTGTAAAAGCACTGCTTACTCTATTAATACTGTTTAATATTCAATAATAAAATGTAAAAGCAATATTTAATCTATTAACACTGATTAATTTTTAATAATAAAGTGTAAAAGTACTACTTGCTATATTAATACTGCTTAAGATTTAATAATAAAGTGTAAAAGCACTATTTACTCTTAATACTCATTAATATTTAATAATAGTGTAAAAGTACTACTTCCTCTATTAATACTGTTTAATATTTAATAATAAATTGTAAAAGCACAACTTACTCTATTTATACTGATTAATATTTAATAATCAAGTGTAAAAGTACTATTTACTCTATTAATACTCTTTAATATTTAATAATAAAGTGTAAAAGCTCTACTTACTCTATTAACACTGTTTAAATTTTAATAATCAAGTGTAAAAGTACTACTTACTCTATTAATACTGTCTAATATTTAATAATAAAGTGTAAAAGCACTATTTACTCTATTAATACTGATTAATTTTTAATAATAAATTGTAAAAGTTCTACTTGCCATATTAATACTGTTTAATATTTAATAATAAAATGTAAAAGCACTATTTAATCTATTAATACTGAATAATTTTTAATAATAAAGTGTAAAAGTACCACTTCCTATATTAATACTGCTTAAAATTTAATAATAAAGTGTAAAAGCACTATTTACTCTTAATACTGATTAATATTTAATAATAAAGTGTAAAAGTACTACTTCCTCTATTAATACTGTTTAATATTTAATAATAAATTGTAAAAGCACTACTTACTCTATTTATACTGATTGATATTTAATAATCAATTGTAAAAGCACTACATACTCTATTAATACTGTTTAATTTTAATAATGAAGTGTAAAAGCTCTACTTTATTAATACTGTTTAATATTTAATAATAAAGCGTAAAAGTTCTACTTAATCAATACTGTTTAATATTTAATAATAAAGTGTAAAAGCACTACTTACTCAATTAATACTGTTTAAGATTTAACAAAAAGCAATAATTACTCTATTAATACTATAAAATTTTATAATAAAGTGTAAAAGCGCTACTTGATCTTTTAATACTGTTTATTATTCAATAACAAAATGTAAAAGCACTATTTACTCTATTAATACTGATTAATTGTTAATAATTAAGTGTAAAAGTTCTACTTACTCTATTAATATTGTTTAATATTTAATAATAAATTGTAAAAGCACCACATACTCAATTAATACTGTTTAAGATTTAATAAAAAGCACTAATTACTCCATTAATACTGTTTAATATTTAATGATAAAGTGTAAAAACACTACTTACTCTATTAATACTGAGTAATATTTAATAATAAAGTGTAAAAATACTATTTACTCTATTAATACTCTTTAATATTTAATAATAAAGTGTAAAAGCACTACTTACTCTATTAATACTGTTAAAATTTTAATAATCAATTGTAAAAGTACTACTTACTCTATTAATACTGTCTAATATTTAATAATAAATTGTAAAAGCACTATTTAATCTATTAATACTGATTAATTTTTAATAATAAAGTGTAAAAGTACTACTTGCTGTATTAATACTGCTAAAGATTTAATAATAATGTGTAAAAGCACTATTTACTCTTAATACTCATTAATATTTAATAATAAAGTGTAAAAGTACTGCTTCCTCTATTAATACTGTTTAATATTTAATAATAAATTGTAAAAGCACTACTTACTCTATTTATACTGATTGATATTTAATAATCAATTGTAAAAGCACTACTTACTCTATTAATACTGTTTAATTTTAATAATGAAGTGTAAAAGCTCTGCTTTATTAATACTGTTTAATATTTAATAATAAAGCGTAAAAGTTCTACTTAATCAATACTGTTTAATATTTAATAATGAAGTGTAAAAGCACTACTTACTCAATTAATACTGTTTAAGATTTAACAAAAAGCAATAATTACTCTATTAATATTATAAAATTTTATAATAAAGTGTAAAAGCACTACTTGATCTTTTAATACGGTTTATTATTCAATAACAAAATGTAAAAGCACTATTTACTCTTAATACTGATTAATTTTTAATAATAAAGTGTAAAAGTACTACTTGCTATATTAATACTGCTTAAGATTTAATAATAAATTGTAAAAGCACTACTTACTCTATTTATACTGATTAATATTTAATAATCAAGTGTAAAAGTACTATTTACTCTATTAATACTCTTTAATATTTAAAAATAAAGTGTAAAAGCTCTACTTACTCTATTAACACTGTTTAAATTTTAATAATCATGTGTAAAAGTACTACTTACTCTATTAATACTGTCTAATATTTAATAATAAAGTGTAAAAGCACTATTTACTCTATTAATACTGATTAATTTTTAATAATTAAATGTAAAAGTTCTACTTACTCTATTAATATTGTTTAATATTTAATAATAATATGTAAAAGCACCACATACTCAATTAATACTGTCTAAGATTTAATAAAAAGCACTAATTACTCCATTAATACTGTTTAATATTTAATGATAAAGTGTAAAAACACTACTTACTCTATTAATACTGAGTAATATTTAATAATAAAGTGTAAAAGTACTACTTACTCTCTTAATACTGTTTCATATTTAATAATAAAGTGTAAAAGCACTACTTACTCTATTAATACTGATTAATATTAATAATAAAGTGTAAAAGTACTACTTACTCTATTAATACTGATTAATATTTAATAATAAATTGTAAAAGCACTAGTTACTCTATTAATACTGTTTAATATTCAATAATAAATTGTAAAACACTACTTACTCTATTAATACTGTTTAATATTTAATAATAAAGTGTAAAAGCACTACTTACTCTATTATAACTGTTTAATATTTCATAATAAAGTGTAAACACACTACTTTCTCTATTAATTCTGATTAATATTTAATAATAAAGTGTAAAAGCACTATTTACTCTATTAATACTGATTTATTTTTAACAATAAAGTGTAAAAGTACTACTTGCTCTATTAATACTGTTTAATATTTAATAAGAAATTGTAAAAGCACTACTTACTCCATTAATACTGATTAATATTTAATAATAAAGTGTAAAAGTACTACTTACTCATTTAATACTGTTTAAGATTTACTAAAAAGCACTAATTACTCCATTATTACTGTTTCATATTTAATAATAAAGTGTAAAAGTACTACTTACTCCATTAATACTGATTAATATTTAATAATAAAGTGTAAAAGTACTACTTACTCTATTAAAACTGATTCATATTTAATAATAAAGTGTAAAAGCACTACTTACTCTATTAATACTGTTTAATTTTAATAATGAAGTGTAAAAGCCCTACTTTATTAGTACTGTTTAATATTTAATAATAAAGTGTAAAAGTTCTACTTTATTAATACTGTTTAATACTTAATAATAAAGTGTAAAAGCACTACTTACTCAATTAATACTGTTTAAGATTTAATAAAAAGCACTAATTACTCTATTAATACTATATAATGTTTAATAATAAAGTGTAGAAGCACTACTCATTCTATTAATACTGTTTAGTATTTAATAATAAAGTGTAAAAACACTACTTACTCTATTGATACTTTTAATATTGAATAATAAAGTGTAAAGTGCGGTGTTCACTCACATTGAAGCCTGCGTTAGTGATGCTCTGGATGATGTTGTTGACCTGACCCTGGTTCCAGCCTGTAACAGTGCTGAGTGTGGGCAGGGTGCTGTTAATCACACTGGGGGTAGCTTCGCTTATCTGGCCCTCAGACAGACCAACGCTCTGGTTTCCAAGTGACTGGATAGTGTTCGTAGATATAGTGGGGAGGTTTGCCACGAGGGCTGCTGTGATCTGAGTGAGAAAGGAGGATCATGGGTAACTCACAGTATTACAAAAAGAGCATTAGGAGACAGAATGATCAGTCGAGAGGTCAGAAGACTGAACCAATTACCTCCGGACTGATCTGTGAGCAGGATTTTTTGATGCCCTCCAGGATGCTCTGGCTGTCTGCAGCTCCAATAGACACAAACGCAGAACCAGGAGCTCCACACAACAGCATGCTCGGCAAACTACACACACACACACACACACACAATAGATAATAAGTGTAGGATGAAACAAAAGGGAGCTGAATACCACATTCTTTGTTTATATGTGGGTGGAACCATCTATCTCCAAACTAGGTTCAGCTGTGTAAGTATCACTGACTCTAGATCAGCTGTGGGCTTAGGATTCTGGATTTATAACTGTAAGGTGTAGTGTTTAGTGTATAGTGGGTACATGAGGGGTTCGTAGTTAGGATTCTGGATATATAACTGTAAGGTGTAGTGTATAGTGGGTACCTGAGGGGGGGGTAGTTAGGATTCTGGATATATAACTGTAAGGTGTAGTGTATAGTGGGGTACCTGAGGGGCCGTAGTTAGGATTCTGGATACATAACTGTAAAGTGTAGTGTATAGTGGGGTACCTGAAAGGGGTTGATGTTAGGATTCTGGATATATAACTGTAAGGCGTAGTGTATAGTGGGTAACTGAGGGGGTCGTAGTTAGGATTCTGGATATATAACTGTAAGGTGTAGTGTGTAGTGGGTACCTGAGGGGGTTGTAGTTAGGATTCTGGATATATAACTGTAAAGTGTAGTGTATAGTGGGTACCTGAGGGGGTTGAAGTTAGAATTCTGGATATATAACTGTAAGGTGTAGTGTATAGTGGGGTACCTGAGGGGCCGTAGTTAGGATTCTCGATATATAACTGTAAAGTGTAGTGTATAGTGGGGTACCTGAAAGGGGTTGATGTTAGGATTCTGGATATATAAGTGTAAGGTGTAGTGTATAGTGGGTAACTGAGGGGGTCGTAGTTAGGATTCTGGATATATAAGTGTAAGGTGTAGTGTATAGTGGGTACCTGAGGGGGTGGTAGTTAGGATTCTGGATATAAAAGTGTAAGATGTAGTGTATAGCGGGTACCTGAGGGGGTGGTAGTTTGGATTCTGGATATATAAGTGTAAGGTGTAGTGTATAGTGGGTACCTGAGGGGGTGGTAGTTAGGATTCTGGATATATAAGTGTAAGGTGTAGTGTATAGCGGGTACCTGAGGGGGTGGTAGTTTGGATTCTGGATATATAAGTGTAAGGTGTAGCGTATAGTGGGTACATGAGGGGGTGGTAGTTAGGAGTCTGGATATATAAGTGTAAGGTGTAGTGTACAGTGGGTACCTGAGGGGGGGTAGTTAGGATTCTGGATATATAAGTGTAAGGTGTAGTGTATAGTGGGTACCTGGGGGGGGGGGGGTAGTTAGGATTCTGGATATATAAGTGTAAGGTGTAGTGTATAGTGGGTACCTGAGGGAGTGGTAGTTAGGAGTCTGGATATATAAGTGTAAGGTGTAGTGTACAGTGGGTACCTGAGGGGGGGGTAGTTAGGATTCTGGATATATAAGTGTAAGGTGTAGTGTATAGTGGGTACCTGGGGGGGGGTAGTTAGGATTCTGGATATATAAGTGTAAGGTGTAGTGTATAGTGGGTACCTGAGGGAGTGGTAGTTAGGAGTCTGGATATATAAGTGTAAGGTGTAGTGTATAGTAGGTACCTGAGGGGGGGTAGTTAGGATTCTGGATATATAACTGTAAGGTGTAGTGTATAGTGGGTACCTGAAAGGGGTTGATGTTAGGATTCTGGATATATAACTGTAAGGTGTAGTGTATAGTGGGTAACTGAGGGGGTCGTAGTTAGGATTCTGGATATATAAGTGTAAGGTGTAGTGTATAGTAGGTACCTGAGGGGGGGTAGTTAGGATTCTGGATATATAACTGTAAAGTGTAGTGTATAGTGGGTACCTGAGGGGGTTGAAGTTAGAATTCTGGATATATAACTGTAAGGTGTAGTGTATAGTGGGGTACCTGAGGGGCCGTAGTTAGGATTCTCGATATATAACTGTAAGGTGTAGTGTATAGTGGGTACCTGAAAGGGGTTGATGTTAGGATTCTGGATATATAAGTGTAAGGTGTAGTGTATAGTGGGTAACTGAGGGGGTCGTAGTTAGGATTCTGGATATATAAGTGTAAGGTGTAGTGTATAGTGGGTACCTGAGGGGGTGGTAGTTTGGATTCTGGATATATAAGTGTAAGGTGTAGTGTATAGTGGGTACCTGGGGGGGGTAGTTAGGATTCTGGATATATAAGTGTAAGGTGTAGTGTATAATGGGTACCTGAGGGAGTGGTAGTTAGGAGTCTGGATATATAAGTGTAAGGTGTAGTGTATAGTGGGTACATGAGGGGGTGGTAGTTAGGAGTCTGGATATATAAGTGTAAGGTGTAGTGTACAGTGGGTACCTGAGGGGGTGGTAGTTAGGATTCTGGATATATAAGTGTAAGGTGTAGTGTATAGTGGGTACCTGAGGGGGGGTAGTTAGGATTCTGGATATATAAGTGTAAGGTGTAGTGTATAGTGGGTACCTGAGGGGGGGGTAGTTAGGATTCTGGATATATAAGTGTAAGGTGTAGTGTATAGTGGGTACCTGAGGGGGTGGTAGTTAGGATTCTGGATATATAAGTGTAAGGTGTAGTGTATAGTGGGTACCTGAGGGGGGGGGTTAGTTAGGATTCTGGATATATAAGTGTAAGGTGTAGTGTATAATGGGTACCTGAGGGGGGGTAGTTAGGATTCTGGATATATAACTGTAAGGTGTAGTGTATAGTGGGTACCTGAGGGGGGGTAGTTAGGATTCTGGATATATAAGTGTAAGGTGTAGTGTATAGTGGGTACCTGAGGGGGGGGTAGTTAGGATTCTGGATATATAACTGTGTGCTGTAGTACGTGGTGACGGTGGCTGGAATAGCTGTGTTGTTGAAGAGCTGAAGATTCTCTGAGTTATTCAGGAACACACCGACCTACAGGACACAGTGAGACTCAGTCAGATTAAGATATGATGTGTTTACCTGCACACTATCTTGATCATCATCAGAAACAAATATAGACTTCTAGTGTCTTACCTGGCTCTCGGATACGAAGGACTGGAGGTCAGTGAGGGTGATGAAGGTGATGAAGGATCCAATGTTGTTGGAAAACCAGGCAGTGGAGTTCAGAAGGGGATCGGAGGAGTTATAGCAGCGAGGAGTTCCATCTACAAGGTACCAGAAACATATAGACACACATGAAGATCACTCTGTCATATAAAAGGTATCTGATCTCCTGAGCAGAGAGAGTGTAGCTGTACTTACCGCTGCTGTTCAGGTAAGTCTTTATGGAGCTGTACACGTCAGCTGGGGTGAAATCAGAGCCCGAGTAGTTATAGTTCCTCCCCAGAACTGAAACCCTGATCATTAAAAAGAAACCAACATAATTATTGATCAATTATTGATCATCAACTAACAGACACCCACACTGACTGAAGGACCGTCCTACCCACTCAGAGACAGAGAGGACAATCATGTTTCTATGGATGGCTGTGACATCAACAGGAACCAAACTCACAATCTCTCAGTGATAGGACCATCTCAGGACCATCTCAGGACCATCTCAGGACCATCTCAGGACCACCTCTGAAAAGGTTTCTGTTCTGAGAAAATCAACAAACACTCACAGCTTCCTGTAGGACAGGCAGGAGGCGCCGCTGAGCTGGGTGGGGCTGATGAGCTGAGAGTTGAGGAGGGGCAGGTACTGAGTCAGTGTGACATTAAACCACTGATCCACCTCGGCCTGAGACGAGGCACCGAGAGCCCGAGACCACACGCACTCCAACGTCTGTCTGGCCACGACTGCAGATACGAGCGGCTCCTGTACAGAGAAACAGAGGAGGAGAAAGAGAGGAAGAACAGATTCACACTCACACTGAACACACCTGAGGGAGTGAGACAGAGTGACACGCTGCACAAATGAAAGGTAGAGTGAGACAGGTAAGGTGAACACAGGTGTACCTTCTCCAGGTACTGGGTGGTCTTGTTGTAGTTGTTGAGGAGCGTACAGAGGTCTGACCCGTTCCTCACTGTGTTGGTCCCGTTCAGAACCTCTCTCAGTTCTGCTGTAGAGATGGAGCCCAGCAGCTGCAGCACAGAGACCAGAGTTTCCCAAAATAATCAATTCGAACTCATCCTAACCGACTGGTCTTAAACTGTAATGAGAATTCATTATTACTTCTTAAAGACTTGACCGCACTAGAACTTTAGTTTATAGTCAGCGGTACCTCTTGCTGTCGGCCAGCTGGGAGGAGGGACAGGAAGGCACTGACGTCAGGAAATCCAAAACCGAGGAAGGAGTTCTTGAGGAAGACGTAGAAGCTTCCACCGCTATAGCAGTCCAGACCCTTCACACCTGTATAGCAGTAAAGAAAAACACAGCAATCTGAACACTGTTTGAATTAAAACATTAATAAACATAAGAATCTGTGAACATGAGGTATGTATCTCATACCGGCGAGGAGCTGTAGGATGTTGTTGTAGATCTGAGTCTGTGTGTCGTTGTTGAAGGAGGATCTCAGAGAGTCCAGTCTGCTCACTCTGTAACAGAACAGGTAAAAGTTATTCACGCTGTATTTAATTCGGCTCTTTGAACATCAAACACAGTCTCAGATCTATCAGTGTTTCTGATTTACTCACGCTGCCTGGCTGGTGTTGCAGCTCCTGCCTCTGGTGATGTTGAAGTACGGTGCTACGTCGGCGGAGGACAGGCTGGAGAGGAAAGGAGAAAGCCGAACGTTCACCCACTGCTGCACTTCTGAATCCTGCACTGATGGAGAATGAAGTCCACCTCTCAGCAGAACAGCCTGGAGGAACGCTTCCTTCACCTCCCTGGAGTACAGCGACTCGTTCCTCTGAGAGAGAGTTCACATAGTTAAGATGGAAAATGTCATTTCTCCTGCCTCAGCTCCATTCTGCTATTCTTCTACCCCTGCAGTGCATTACTAGACTTTTACTAGGCTATCACACCTTCCATATCTGCTCTACTGACTGATTACTGGTGTCTCTCTGCTTTTCATTCATGCCTTGGGCTTGGTACCCCAGTCTTTCTCAGTGATTCTCTGCAAGTTTATAAGCCTTTATTGATTGTATTGTTAGCCATTCATCCGATAGACAGATAGATAAACAGACAGAAAGATACTTTATTGATCCCAGAAGCAAATACAAGGCATTCAGTAGCTATCCCACAAGTAACGTAAGGTAAAACAGGAGAGCTGCAACAAAATAGAATATAAAATAAATAGAATATACAAAGTACAAAACAGAAACAGAAAATCAGTAACTTTCACTGTTTCCATCTCTATCATGGTAATCCATAAATGCTTTATCCTTAAAAACCCAAAGAACCAATGAAGAGACCCAACTAACTCTTTAACTTGATGCCTGGACTAGACTGCTTGCCATGTGCTTCCCCAATTTATTTTTTTGTTTCTAATCAATCAATTAAATGAATCAAGTTGCGTTAATAGTATTAGAATTATATTAGAATTATAAGGTGATAATCCAGAGTACAGCTAAGTACCAGGACGTTGGGAGTGAGGACATCAAAGAAGGAAGTAAACTGGTTCGGGGTAACAGCGGCCATCACAGTGTTCACATCCTGAGGACCTTGGAGTCGAGAGGGGACAGAGCAAAGCTCAGCCAGCTGGGACGAAGTCAGATCCTCTGCTGCCTTTACCTGAAACCATGAGAACTTAATAAACGGAGGTGCTTAGAACTTAGAACTTAGGACTCAGACTGTGTGGACCTTGAAGAGTTCAGCAATTCTGAATAAACAGCTTTCCAAATCGAGCATATGTTTGACTGTACTCTCTGAACACCAATCAGAACGTGTTGTAGATGTTGTGTAACTCACTCCATTGAAGTCACTCTTCAAAGCGATGATGTCAGAGTATGAAGCAAGACTTCTGAACTGGCCAAAATTCTTCAGCAGCCAGTCGGAGTCATTGCTCACTGACTGCACACAGGACTGACCTGAAACACCAGAGTGTATTACAGAGACCACCAGCTCAAATAAACAAACAACTAAACAAACAACATGCATAGAAACACACCTGTGCTGGACTGGGACTTGAGGTAGTCCTCTGTGAAGTTGAAGACAGACTGGGACTGGGTTGTAGAGAGGTTCCTGTACACGTTATCAAGTCCTTTCACTCTGCAAACCCACCACACCAGAGAACATAAACATGAATACACAAGGAGGAGTGAGTGGAAGAATGGAAATTATGATAAATTATTATTATTATTATTATTATTATTATTATTATTATTATTATTATTATTATTATTATCATCATCTGTCTGTATTCATGCCCATATGCAAGTGCTTGCTAAAAAAAAATATTTTTTTCAGTAGACAAGACTACACATGTAAACTCAAACGTATGTGTGACAGCAGGGTGTGTAATATGGTGTTCAGTTAAGAGGTTATCCAGTATCTCCAGTATCATTCACTTTACTTCAGTCCTGGATAGATGGAGATATCTGGAGATATTATTTAGTATTGTGACATACTGGATCATTGACTTCTGTTACAATCTGATAAATTCATGTATTTTTTAATATCTCAGTTGGGGGTGTGCCATATCAAATCATATGCAATAATAAAATTAAATTTTCATTTTGTTGCAGTTGTGTATTCTTGAAATATTTTTTTTAATTCAATGTTTTGTTATATCGCCAGAGTATCGTTATCACAAAAATACCATGAAATATTGTGATATTATTGTAGGGCCATATTGCCCACCCCTACTGGCAACCTCTTAGACAGCCAAAACATTTTTAGGGTTCACAGGGTTCTTTTCCGGGACCCAGAACTCAGTTTTCAAGATGGATTTAGATTTTATGCCTATTGACCAACAATAGTTAAGCTTCTTTTTCTTTTTCAACCAGCTGCTCCTTCACAGCCTAGGAACTGCAGCTGAGCCTGAGATACCACTAAAAAACTGGAAACTTGCCCACCTTTTCAAGATATTGGAAGAAAACATGAACTGGTACTCATTTCTCAAACCAAAGACAGAGGAGGAGATGAGTAAGGTCTCAATGGAGGTGCATTACTCAGCCATCTGGGAGGCAATCTTGGGGGAACTCAAGTCAAGTGTCAAGTCAAGTGTCAAGTGGGTTTTTATTGTCATTTCAACTACATACAGAGTACACAGTGAAACGAAACAACGTTCCTCCAGGACCATGGTGCAACATAGACAGTGCATACTCACATTTCTCTGTAGGAGTCACAGCTGATGTTCCTGGGAATGACTGACAGTGAGCTTGGACCAATCGCCGTAAGGAAGAGATGGAGATAGGTCTGGAACCACAAGGCAAAGTCCGGTGTGCTGAAGTTCTGGAATCTGAGCACCAGGACTGGTAGAGTCATGTTCAGAATGGTTTCTGCCACCACTGGAGGAATACTAGTCACGTTCATCTGTGAACACAAAGTATAGAAGGTAGGGTGCTGAGACGGACTTCCAATGTTGGTACACTGAACAGCATCAAGGTGTTTAGAGGAATGAAGGAAAGCATGAAGTGTTTGGAGAAATTGCCAAGCCTCCAGAATGGCCTCAGTGCACCTTGTACTGGATCTGTACTGGTGTAACTGGATGGGTCTTCCAGAAGATATTTTTCACTGGACTTTCTTACTGTGAGGTGTTAAGCATTCAGACTTGCACTGGTGTCTTAGTGTATACTTGTATTACTACACCTCAGAACGCAGTAGCTTCTGGAAACATCTGCTGTGTGGACATCAGAGAGATGCTCACCTGTGCTGCGCTCTGGCTGAAGGCTGTAAAGAAGCTGGTGAGTTGTTCCTGATCTGAAGATGTGAGCACACTGCTGAACACCTCTTTAACCACAGACTCATTGACCATCGCTCCTGAGCTCGGCTGCAGAATCAGCTCTGCCTTCTGTTCTCCAGTCAGACTGCCCAACACTGCCACCTACAGGACAAAGCATACCAATCTTTTTTAAGAACTGAACATCTAGAACCATTTGCCCTTTCACGTCCACATATTTCTTACAGAGAGCTTGCATACAGATGATCGTCACACCAAATGCTACAAAGGTTACGAGACATTTATGGTTCAGCAAATCCTGTTATCTTACATCAGGAACCTCCCAAACACATCTGCCCAAACCCAGGAGATAAAGACTTGGCCATAAGGGTCACATGGGTCTGATTAAACATGGAGGCAGTCTTATAAGACCATGCTAGACCATTCTCTGACCTGTTAGAACATGTCCCTACAGAGGTATCCTCAAGAATAAAGCTTATACTCTGGATTGGCCCCCTTCTTTACTTTGGCGGTAAGTGAAGTGTATTGATGATGAAGAGAGGCTACTTTCTTTTCAGTACACTATGTCCAAGAACAACTGGTCTGAGAGGAGATGGTGTTTTCAGACGGAGGCATATGCTATGGATTCCAAAGAAAAGGTCTATCTTGGGCCAGCTAAATAAGGAGAAATGCATTGCCCCCTGTGGAATGACCAGAACCAGGGTATGAGAATAGCAATACTGAGAACGCCAGATGTTTCTTCACATCCAGACAGAAACCTTTCCAGATACTGAACAATGTCTGTTTGATACTATATATATCATTCTTTGCAATAAATATCTTGTATAAGTAAGACGGTATCAAGAGAAGAATTCATTAGCCATAACAAGAAAGAAGATACAACAGCTCATAAAATCGAGCCAGCAAGCCCCCGAACACAAGGCTGGTTTCCTAGCCTGACCTCATCTTCAATAACACTAATTTTCCCCAAACCTGTATTTTTAGTAAAGCTGAACAGTCTAATCAAGAACTCAGAGTTGTTCAGTAGAACATCTGAGCTGTGCTCGTATTGTAACTACAATAATAAGAATCTTAGAAATAAAGATTTCAAGGGATTTCAAGGGTCAAACCTATGAGCACCACAGAAAACAAACGAAACAAGACTAATTCATAGAAACACTTATAAAGGGTAACGTCTCCAGGCTTTAGGAACAGAGAAACTCTTCTTCTGTGAAACATCACTCACGTCTTATGAACTGATGAAGAGCAGGAACATAGCAGCGTCCAGCTCTCCCCAATAAAATCAGTCTCAAATATTTTACCAGCTCCACAAACTGTTGGAATGTCAATGGCTACGTTTACATACAATCTGATAATCAGTTAATAATCAGACTAATAGCTCAATCGGAATAGAATATGTCCATGACTACACCTCAATCCCAAAAGACTAGTCCGATTGAGGACATTCTGATTACAATCTCTATCTGATTGAAGGAGGTGGTAATTCCGTATGTAATCTATTTAATAGAAGAATAATAGTCGTGTATACGTCTGTATCTGATTAAATTCCTGATCGGAAAGTTTAGATACGCTCTGTACATGTACTGTAGCGTCATAGAGGACGCTCCAACATGGCGGGAGGTAGAGACTGGTCCTGAAGAGACACAGTTCATGATTCAAACTTTAAAAGATTTAAACAGTGATCAGGATGGACGGCTGTAAAGTAATAACGAGCTGTTCAGACGAGTATATGAGTAAATGAGCGACCGTGAGTTACACAAACTACAGAGTAAATTAAAAACAGGAAGTTTTTCAGATCTGAGTATAACAAAGATAAAAATCAGAACGGTGAAATTCCCGTTTTACTAAATTCTGGATGAAGTCGAGGGAGATGGACTCCTCATTAACACGGATGTAAACGGTGTGGCAGGACGTGACGTCTTCCTCTCGACTCTTCTTTAATATAAATTTTTTAATTTTCATCAGAGTGTTGAGTAGAGTCAGTCAGTCTTAATCTAGAATCAGATTTAATTTAATCAGACTTGAGAACATTTCTGCAGGTAAACACAGCCAGTGAGAAGGAGGTACAAGCTCCTCAGAGGGAGAAGAGATCATCTACCCCAGAAACGTTGAACTGTGTGAGCTGAGCGTAGGACAGCTGGCTGGAGAAGCGTCCGAGGTTAGCAGTGATCCAGTCCGAGTCTGTCTGGACGTTCACCCTGCAGGCTGCGAGATACCAAGACAAACGTTAAATGTGTTAACAGAGCAAAACTCAGGGTTCCAGTGCTGACGGTACTGACAGACCACCTACCGGGCTGAGTCAACTGCTGCGTGGACTGCTTCAGGTGTTCCACCAGCAAAGCTACCAGTTCCTGTTTTCTGCTTTCCGGCATTTTCTCAAAAACGCTTGCTTCGCTTAATCCTCGGACACTGACAAGAGAAAAGAAAACTGATTTTAATACAACAACCAGAAGTACCGGGACACAGAGTCACAGGACTGACAGGATATTATTTTATAAAACAGACACTCTTTAAAGCACAAATACAAAAATGAGCTTTGAAATGCTAATTTCTTGTTGCTAGCTTGTAGCTGAGCTGTGAAATATTTTACTGTACCCGTACGAGAGCACAGTTTACTAAAGTTACAGAAATGACTCCTGGGGCAAGAGGACCGACAAGCCAAACAGTTTTATTAGCGCGTTAGCTGCATAGCTATCTAGATGTGTTTGGAGGTAACCCATTAATTTAGCTTTCAGTGTTCGAGTCCAGCCTCTCAGTTGGATTGGCTCCAGGAGCTGGTGCACATTCAAACCAATACAGCTTCCCTGCAGGATATTAACTCTTAGCTAGAGATGGAAAGATCGATCAGCTATGTATCTTTATTCAATTTTTAATCAAAATATGTGATCAGTGATCAGCCCATATTTCTCCAGTTTAGCCGATCCTGAGAGTTAAACAAATGAGCCTAATTTCTGTATTTCCAGCTAGTGTTTCATCCAGAAAGAGGAGAACCCCCTCCCTGCAATTCCTCTCTGAACCACTAGGTGGAAATACACACCCTTTCATTTTCCACAGACTGACTAAAGCAGCAGCCTCACGAGAGCCTCATGCGCTGATAGAAAACATGTCGTCTGACAGTGTTTACCGTACGTGACTCTGATTTTATTCATTTTAAAACGTTCTGAATGAGTCTTGAACAGCCGATATCTAACTAACACACATTCATTAGTCTGTAGATCAATGGTTAAGGTACACGTTACCCACAGGTTCTGTGGTGTAGTAGTAGTTCTGTAGAGAGTGATGGTAATGGCATTGGCGACGCTGAAAGACATGTTGCCTGGCAACCGAATACTGCACAACTAAAACTACCCAGAGAAAAGAGCGTGGTGCGCGTACACTACTCTGTAGTCGGTGCAGTTGGTGCTGTTGATGGCTGTGACCAGCATCTCTGTGGTGAAACTGGGAAGGACCGGCTGCAGCTTGACCTCAAACCAATTGATCCAGTCAGAGGTGACGAAGCGAGGGAACTCAGTGCTGATGATCTTGAAGGTTCGATTCATCATCACGTCTCTCACAGCGGGGTTGATTTCGCTGACCTGCAGAGAAACGATGCAACAGGTAGAAATGATACTTCAAAAGAATGCAGGGATGGCAAAGCTCGAGGTTTCAGACTTTCTGGGAACGTAGGCTACCTTCTGAGCGTTAACCACTGTGAGAAACTCGTCCACGTTCCTGAGAGCATCGCCTTTCTCTAGTTGGTTGAACACTAGGTCCACCTGGCTTGAGCTGTTCAGTGCTCCAGACGTCACAGTGAGTTCAGCAGCTTGGCTAGGGGTCAGCAGGTCCAAGGAGTCCAACTGCAACGTGACACAGAGAGCAGTCGTTAGAGCCCGGGGCCGACAGACCACGTCTAAAACCCGTCCGGGTAGGAGTGGTTGAGCCTGATGTCACTTACGCTGGAGAAATTGCTATTAAGACTTTGAAGCTGTTCCAAGGAGGCGTAGGAGGAGAAGCTGCCCACGTTTCTGGCCAGCCAGTCTCTTCTGCCAGACGAGCCGGACAGACAGCGAGGATCTAGAAGAGTAACAGAGTTACAGAGATCCAGAACCAGAGCATTACACAGAACACACAGTTCATCACAATCAGCTCTCCAACACTTACACACACTAGTGAACACACACTAGGGGGCAGTGAAACACCCACATACACACACACTAGGGGGCAGTGAGCGGTGGGCAGCCCTATCCGCGGTGCCCGGGGATTGGGGCTTAGGTGCCTTGCTCAAGGGCACTTCAGTCAGGACCTGCCGTTCCCGGGGATCGAACCGGCGACCTTCCGGTCACAAAACAGGATTCCTAACCTTCAGGCCATGACAGGACTCTACGCAGTAGGAAGAAAGGTAGCTCAAGTTTTCAAGCAACTGTTCTCGATGTACCTGACACGTTGGCTCTTGACAGGAAAGGATAGATGAAGAAGGTAATAACAGACATTTTCTGCTTCTCCTCCATGAGTGGTTCTTGGGTACCAAATGCCGCCACCCTAAGTTTGATGAGAGGAGATAAGATCTTGTGATGGCTTGTATGCTTTTACTTCTCAAACTTCATGCCATCATTATCAGCAACAATGTTTTGAAGTCCACCGTCCATACTTACACAATCTGGTAGGTCTGGCAGCTGAAGTTCTTGGAACCGAGGTTGGAGAGGAAGTCTGAGGACACTGACGACAAAAACGGTCTGAGCCTCATCTGGAACCACGTGGTGATGAAAGTCGTATTTGTAAGCTCTGCAGCAGTGAAGTTGTTGACTACCACTTCACCAATGGCATCAAGAACATAGGGATCATGGAGACTCTGGTTGAGGGTCTAGAAAAGAAAGCAGACATTTCACTATGTAATTCAAACTAAGACTTTATTTCTTATTACAGCGCTAAAGGACATTGCTTACCATGCTGGAGTACTTGTCAAGACCTTCATCCAGAGATGCTGAAAACCGTTGGAAGAAGAGGGCCCAAGTTTCCTTGGAATAGACCACATTGTTCGGTGGTTTGCATTTCAAAAGTGAGGCCAGATCATTGGAGGACAGAGCAGAAACCTTGAAAAATAAAAATGAAAGTGTATGAGGTGGAAAAGTCAACAAGGCCGAACTTGTGGAGATAGATTTTGGATCTGGTTCATGAAAGACTTACTGAAGAACAGGCAAAGTCAGAGACGGTAAGGTTGCAGATCACCGCAGACAAATTTCCAGACAAGAGTTGAGTCTCAAGCGTGTTACTGTAGATAAATTAATATATATAACTTACACATTTTCACTAATATTTTTTAAATCAAAACAATATTAAATACATTTAAAACCCAGAAGCTCACCTGGCTACACCCTGGCAGGGGTTCTTTGGTGCTGCTGTAGTGGTGATGGTAGCAGAACTGACTACAGGGTTAGTGGTGGTGATCGGACTGACAGTGGTGTTGAGGATTTCAGTGGTAGCATTGATGGTGGTGATGCTACCATTTCCAGTTATGGTGTTAGCACTGGTAGTGTTAATGCTAGCAGTGGTGATGTTGGAACTAACAGTCGGACTGACAGTGGTGTTGAGGATTTCAGTGGTAGCATTGATGGTGGTGATGCTACCATTTCCAGTTATGGTGTTAGCACTGGTAGTGTTAATGCTAGCAGTGGTGATGTTGGAACTAACAGTTGGACTGACAGTGGTGTTGAGGATTTCAGTGGTAGCATTGATGGTGGTGATGCTGCCATTTCCAGTTATGGTGTTAGCACTGGTAGCGTTAATGCTAGCAGTGGTGATGTTGGAACTAACAGTCGGACTGACAGTGGTGTTGAGGATTTCAGTGGTAGCATTGATGGTGGTGATGCTACCATTTCCAGTTATGGTGTTAGCACTGGTAGCGTTAATGCTAGCAGTGGTGATGTTGGAACTAACAGTCGGACTGACAGTGGTGTTGAGGATTTCAGTGGTAGCATTGATGGTGGTGATGCTACCATTTCCAGTTATGGTGTTAGCACTGGTAGCGTTAATGCTAGCAGTGGTGATGTTGGAACTAACAGTCGGACTGACAGTGGTGTTGAGGATTTCAGTGGTGGTATTGATGGTGGTGATGCTGCCATTTCCAGTTATGGTGTTAGCACTGGTAGCGTTAATGCTAGCAGTGGTGATGGTGATGTTGGAACTAACAGTCGGACTGACAGTGGTGTTGAGGATTTCAGTGGTAGCATTGATGGTGGTGATGCTGCCATTTCCAGTTATGGTGTTAGCACTGGTAGTGTTAATGCTAGCAGTGGTAATGTTGGAACTAACAGTCGGACTGACAGTGGTGTTGAGGATTTCAGTGGTGGTATTGATGGTGGTGATGCTGCCATTTCCAGTTATGGTGTTAGCACTGGTAGTGTTAATGCTAGCAGTGGTGGTGGTGATGTTGGAACTGGCAGTTGAACTGTTGTTCTGGTTGGTGGCTGCAGTGGAGCTGGTACCTGCAGTGGTACTGGTATCAGTGTTATTGTTATTGTTATTGCTGCTCTTGTCGACAGTGCTGGTGTCAGGTACAGATGTAGAGGTGATGATATCAGGTATTCCACCCTGCAGGTCAACACTCAGGGTGTTCAGATCAGACTGTTTCTGCTGAGCCTTCCAGTCCTGAATCACAGAAACGTCCTCAAACAGCTTCAGATCAGCAGTGTTCACCCCCATCAGATCCTGCACTGTACTCACACTCAAAGCCTGAAATACAAATACATTATTGTCTCACTTCAAAGGTCAGTTTAAGTATACTTTACTTTTTAAAAATGAAATTAATTATATTTTACCATGACGACAGTGGGGTTCAGACTGAGGAAGGTGTCGATGTCCATGCTGATGTTCAGAGTAGAGAGAGTTTGTATATCTTCAAGAGGAGCTCCACCTGCATACAGACAGAAACCAGTACGTTAACAATGTTTCCAAGATGAAAGAGCAACTCACAGAATCACTTCTTTATTTCAAAAGAAAGAAAATAAACTGTAGAATTATGAAAGAGATATTAACATAGTACTGCTTTTCATTTGTGTTTTGTGTCATTGTGTTTTTATATTGTACGAATACCTTATTATATGAATGATTATTATTAGTTATATTAATAATTATTAATTATATTAATAATCGTGTCTGTCATGTTTATACAGCACAGTACATAGAAACAATAGGCTGGATTGGCTTGTATGTCTGAAGATGCAGTTTTCATCAAGCAGAACGCAAGTATTCCATGGATGACCTCCTGAATCCTGCAAGTCATTTTCCCAGGACAGCTATCCCATGATTCAGATGTGTATGTAGGTGATGTACTAGATAAGTACTGATGAGTTATGTGTATGTAGGTGATGTACTAGATAAGTACTGATGAGTTATGTGTATGTAGGTGATGTACTAGATAAGTACTGATGAGTTATGTGTATGTAGGTGATGTACTAGATACGTTCTGATGAGTTATGTGTATGTTGTGTTCTGAATAAGAAGGTAACTGAAATGTGTATGTAGGTGATGTACTAGATAAGTACTGATGAGTGATGTGTATGTAGGTGATGTTCTAGATAAGAACTGATGAGTTATGTGTATGTAGGTGGTGTTTTAGAGAAGTACTGATATGTATGTAGGTGGTGTTCTAGATAAGTACTGATGAGTTATGGTATGTAGGTGATGTACTAGATAAGTACTGATGAGTGATGTGTATGTAGGTGATGTTCTAGATAAGTACTGATGAGTGATGTGTATGTAGGTGGTGTTCTAGATAAGTACTGGTGAGTGATATGTATGTAGGTGGTGTTCTAGATAAGTACTGATGAGTTATGTGTATGTAGGTGGTGTTCTAGATAAGTACTGATCAGTTATGTGTATGCTGTGTTCTGAATAAGAAGGTAACTGAAATGTGTATGTAGGTGATGTACTAGATAAGTACTGATGAGTGATGTGTATGTAGGTGATGTTCTAGATAAGTACTGATGAGTTATGTGTATGTAGGTGGTGTTTTAGAGAAGTACTGATATGTATGTAGGTGGTGTTCTAGATAAGTTCTGATGAGTTATGTGTATGTAGGTGATGTACTAGATAAGTACTGATGAGTGATGTGTATGTAGGTGATGTTCTAGATAAGTACTGATGAGTGATGTGTATGTAGGTGGTGTTCTAGATAAGTACTGGTGAGTGATATGTATGTAGGTGGTGTTCTAGATAAGTACTGATGAGTTATGTGTATGTAGGTGGTGTTCTAGATAAGTACTGATGAGTGATGTGTATGTAGGTGGTGTTCTAGATAAGTACTGATGAGTGATGTGTATGTAGGTGATGTTCTAGAGAAGTACTGATGAGTGATGTGTATGTAGGTGATGTTCTAGATAAGTACTGATGAGTGATGTGTATGTAGGTGGTGTTCTAAATAAGTACTGATGAGTGATATGTATGTAGGTGGTGTACTAGATAAGTACTGATGAGTGATGTGTATGTAGGTGATGTACTAGATAAATACTGATGGGTGATGTGTATGTTGAGTTCTGAATAAGAAGGTAACTGAAATGTGTATGTAGGTGATGTACTAGATAAGTACTGATGAGTTATGTGTATGTAGGTGATGTACTAAATTAGTACTGATGAGTGACGTGTATGTTGAGTTCTGAATAAAAAGGTAACTGAAATGTGTATGTAGGTGATGTACTAGATACGTACTGATGGGTGATGTGTATGTAGGTGATGTACTAGATAAATACTGATGAGTGATGTGTATGTAGGTGATGTACTAGATAAATACTGATGGGTGATGTGTATGTTGAGTTCTGAATAAGAAGGTAACTGAAATGTGTATGTAGGTGATGTACTAGATAAGTACTGATGAGTTATGTGTATGTAGGTGATGTACTAAATTAGTACTGATGAGTGACGTGTATGTTGAGTTCTGAATAAAAAGGTAACTGAAATGTGTATGTAGGTGATGTACTAGATAAGTACTGATGAGTGATGTGTATGTACGTGATGTTCTAGATAAGTACTGATGAGTTATGTGTATGTAGGTGGTGTTTTAGAGAAGTACTGATATGTATGTAGGTGGTGTTCTAGATAAGTACTGATGAATTATGTGTATGTAGGTGATGTACTAGATAAGTACTGATGAGTGATGTGTATGTAGGTGATGTTCTAGATAAGTACTGATGAGTGATGTGTATGTAGGTGGTGTTCTAGATAAGTACTGATGAGTGATATGTATGTAGGTGGTGTTCTAGATAAGTACTGATGAGTTATGTGTATGTAGGTGGTGTTCTAGATAAGTACTGATGAGTTATGTGTATGTAGGTGATGTACTAGATAAGTACTGATGAGTGTTGTGTATGTAGGTGGTGTTCTAGATAAGTACTTATGAGTGATGTGTATGTAGGTGGTGTTCTAGATAAGTACTGATGAGTGATATGTATGTAGGTGGTGTACTAGATAAGTACTGATGAGTGATGTGTATGTAGGTGATGTACTAGATAAATACTGATGGGTGATGTGTATGTTGAGTTCTGAATAAAAAGGTAACTGAAATGTGTATGTAGGTGATGTACTAGATAAGTACTGATGGGTGATGTGTATGTAGGTGATGTACTAGATAAATACTGATGGGTGATGTGTATGTTGAGTTCTGAATAAGAAGGTAACTGAAATGTGTATGTAGGTGATGTACTAGATAAGTACTGATGAGTGATATGTATGTAGGTGGTGTTCTAGATAAGTACTGATGAGTTATGTGTATGTAGGTGATGTACTAGATAAGTACTGATGAGTGATGTGTATGTAGGTGATGTTCTAGATAAGTACTGATGAGCGATGTGTATGTAGGTGATGTTCTAGATAAGTACTGATGAGTGATGTGTATGTAGGTGATGTTCTAGATAAGTACTGGTGAGTGATGTGTATGTAGGTGATGTTCTAGATAAGTACTGATGAGTGATGTGTATGTAGGTGATGTTCTAGATAAGTACTGATGAGTGATGTGTATGTAGGTGATGTTCTAGATAAGTACTGATGAGTGATGTGTATGTAGGTGGTGTTCTAGATAAGTACTGATGAGTGATGTGTATGTAGGTGATGTACTAGATAAGTACTGATAAGTGATGTGTATGTAGGTGGTGTTCTAGATAAGTACTGATGAGTGATGTGTATGTAGGTGGTGTTCTAGATAAGTACTGGTGAGTGATATGTATGTAGGTGATGTTCTAGATAAGTACTGGTGAGTGATGTGTATGTAGGTGATGTTCTAGATAAGTACTGATGAGTGATATGTATGTAGGTGGTGTTTTAGAGAAGTACTGATATGTATGTAGGTGGTGTTCTAGATAAGTACTGATGAGGGATGTGTATGTAGGTGATGTTCTAGATAAGTACTGATGAGTGATATGTATGTAGGTGGTGTACTAGATAAGTACTGATGAGTGATGTGTATGTAGGTGATGTACTAGATAAATACTGATGGGTGATGTGTATGTTGAGTTCTGAATAAGAAGGTAACTGAAATGTGTATGTAGGTGATGTACTAGATAAGTACTGATGAGTTATGTGTATGTAGGTGATGTACTAAATTAGTACTGATGAGTGACGTGTATGTTGAGTTCTGAATAAAAAGGTAACTGAAATGTGTATGTAGGTGATGTACTAGATAAGTACTGATGGGTGATGTGTATGTAGGTGATGTACTAGATAAATACTGATGGGTGATGTGTATGTTGAGTTCTGAATAAGAAGGTAACTGAAATGTGTATGTAGGTGATGTACTAGATAAGTACTGATGAGTGATATGTATGTAGGTGGTGTTCTAGATAAGTACTGATGAGTTATGTGTATGTAGGTGATGTACTAGATAAGTACTGATGAGTGATGTGTATGTAGGTGATGTTCTAGATAAGTACTGATGAGTGATGTGTATGTTGAGTTCTGAATAAGAAGGTAACTGAAATGTGTATGTAGGTGATGTACTAGATAAGTACTGATGAGTGATATGTATGTAGGTGGTGTTCTAGATAAGTACTGATGAGTTATGTGTATGTAGGTGATGTACTAGATAAGTACTGATGAGTGATGTGTATGTAGGTGATGTTCTAGATAAGTACTGATGAGTTATGTGTATGTTGAGTTCTGAATAAGAAGGTAACTGAAATGTGTATGTAGGTGATGTACTAGATAAGTACTGATAAGTGATATGTATGTAGGTGATGTACTAGATAAGTACTGATGAGTGATGTGTATGTAGGTGATGTTCTAGATAAGTACTGATGAGTGATATGTATGTAGGTGGTGTTTTAGAGAAGTACTGATATGTATGTAGGTGGTGTTCTAGATAAGTACTGATGAGGGATGTGTATGTAGGTGATGTTCTAGATAAGTACTGATGAGTGATGTGTATGTAGGTGGTGTTCTAGATAAGTACTGATGAGTGATGTGTATGTAGGTGATGTACTAGATAAGTACTGATGAGTGATGTGTATGTAGGTGGTGTTCTAGATAAGTACTGATGAGTGATGTGTATGTAGGTGATGTACTAGATAAGTACTGATGAGTGATGTGTATGTAGGTGGTGTTCTAGATAAGTACTGATGAGTGATGTGTATGTAGGTGATGTACTAGATAAGTACTGATGAGTGATGTGTATGTAGGTGATGTTCTAGATAAGTACTGATGAGTGATGTGTATGTAGGTGATGTTCTAGATAAGTACTGATGAGTGATATGTATGTAGGTGGTGTTTTAGAGAAGTACTGATATGTATGTAGGTGGTGTTCTAGATAAGTACTGATGAGGGATGTGTATGTAGGTGATGTTCTAGATAAGTACTGATGAGTGATATGTATGTAGGTGGTGTACTAGATAAGTACTGATGAGTGATGTGTATGTAGGTGGTGTTCTAGATAAGTACTGATGAGTGATGTGTATGTAGGTGATGTTCTAGTTAAGTACTGATGAGTGATGTGTATGTAGGTGATGTTCTAGATAAGTACTGATGAGTGATGTGTATGTAGGTGGTGTTTTAGAGAAGTACTGATATGTATGTAGGTGGTGTTCTAGATAAGTACTGATGAGGGATGTGTATGTAGGTGATGTTCTAGATAAGTACTGATGAGTGATATGTATGTAGGTGGTGTACTAGATAAGTACTGATGAGTGATGTGTATGTAGGTGGTGTTCTAGATAAGTACTGATGAGTGATGTGTATGTAGGTGATGTTCTAGTTAAGTACTGATGAGTGATGTGTATGTAGGTGATGTTCTAGATAAGTACTGATGAGTGATGTGTATGTAGGTGATGTTCTAGATAAGTACTGATGAGTGATGTGTATGTAGGTGGTGTTCTAGATAAGTACTGATGAGTTATGTACCCAGGTAAGTACTGATGAGCTGGTAGTACACTGTGGGGTCAGTGCTGAGGTGGTCTCTGAATGAGGACTTGGCGATTCTGTACAGAACTGATTTCTGATCAGTAGAACAGGAGGTTACAATCAGACCATCAGCGTTCCTGCACAGAGGAACAGAAAGTGTTCAACATGAAACACATCACACATAATCTAGAACTTCAGAAGCATGTTTTAGGAAACGATCCTGAAATCTGTGTGCGCTTACTTCAGACTGTCAGGAGTGATGCTGTTGAGGACACTGACGTCCAGAGAGCAGATGTAGGAACCAATCATATTCAGTTCAGTGAATCCCAGACTGTTACCAGGGACGCTCAGATACTTCATAATCACTGCTTTACTCTACAACACAAACACACACGTATATGAAATATAGACCTGTAGAACTGGTTTCACACCCCACTCAGATACACATGTAGATATCATACCTGCTCTGAGGTCCAGTCTCCATCATCAGAGTTCATCAGAGAGGACAGCGTGTCCACTGTAGTGATGGTCCACTTGCTGATGTCACTAACGTTGGCCACGCAAGACGTGGAGCCCAGCAGCAGAACCACACTCTCAGGAAGGTCTGATGGGTAGAGCTGTAACACATACAAGTTCACACCACCTCAAAAACCACAACACTGTAATGGAAACACCATGAACACGTGCATACATCACCACAGAACACCAAACATAACCAAACCAACACCAACATACCCCGTACGTACAACATCTACACCACACACACAATCTGACCTGGTCTAACTTCTCCAGAATCACCGTCTGGAAGCTGGAGTCCACCACTTTCTCAGTGACGCCCGCCAGGTTGTCCCTCAGTACGGTGACGTCCAGACACGCCTCAAACTGGGCGGAGTCGTAGTCGAGTGGGAACGTCTCCTCTGCGATGGTCACCGCTGTGATGTTGCCGGCAGTGCAGTCTGATCAACAGAGAAACACAGCGTTACACAAAACCACAAACACAGACCACCCATACATCACAACACCACCCAGCAGCTGGTACCTGTAGAACGTCTGATCCTGACAGTCGAGCACGCCTTAAACAACCTCCTCAGCTTCCACTTCTGAGTCCTCCTTCTTCTCAGGAACGGCAAGAACGTCCTGAGATACCTTTTCCTAACAGTCTAACACACACACATACAGACATCACACAACACACCTGCAGCACACACACTCTGTAATCCACAGGTATGGACTGACAACGAGAAACAATAGAAACAAACAAACGTACTGAGCTAAACCTGCCCCAGAAGTCCTGAGTGAGGTAGAGGGGGAGGATTCCCAGCTGCTGGAGGGTCTGCTGGTTCCACACGGAGGGATCACTGAGGAAAAGAAAAATACTAGACTGTTTGTAGATGCGGAGGAGCATCTTTTTCTAGAGCTCCACCGTCAGACCAGCACTAACCAGCTAACCATTCTCTTCTAGCTGCCCTGCAAATCAAACACCATCCTGCACCTTCTTGACCACGGTGGAAGCAGGAGCTGGACTTTCCTAACATAAAGAAGACCCAGCTCAATGACCCCCACTCACCATCTTCTCCAAGAAATGAAGCCCTGCTCAAAGGAGTGGTGAAGGCAATCAGGTGCTACTCGTCATTAAGCTGTCCCATACAGACCTCATGGGCTGGAGATGCTCTCCATACTTTAGTGGTTTCCACTGGTGACTGTTATTAAAGACCAGTCTTTGCCAAGCCGGTTGCTCTTCAATTTTCTTTTGCTTTCCTTTCCAAGCTCCAAAACTTTCCCAGTCTGTGTTTACAGGGCCATGCAAAAGTATTGAAATATTTGCCGTTTTTTCATGCAGAACAGCTGGAGCTCAGTGAGGTTGGATGGAGAGTGTTTGTGAACAGCAGTTTCCACAGATTCTCGATTGGATTCAGGTCTGGACTTTGACTCGGCCGTTCTATCACCTGGATACGTTTATTTGTGAAACAGTCCATTGTAGATTTTACTTTATGTTTTGGATCTTTGTCTTGTTGGAAGATAAATCTCCGTCCCAGTCTCAGGTCTTCAGACTCCAACAGGTTTTCTTCCAGAATGGTCCTGTATTTGGCTCCATCCATCTTCCCATCAATCTTAACCATCTTCCCGTCCCTGCTGAAGAAAAGCAGGCCCAGAGCATGATGCTGACAACACCATGTTGGACAGTGGGGATGGTGTGTTCAGGGTGATGAGCTGTGGCCAAAAAGTTTGAGTTTGGTTTAATTTGGCCAGAGCACCTTCTTCCAGATGTTTGGTGTGTCTCCCAGGTGGCTTGTGGTAAACTTTAAACAAGGCTTTTTCTGGAGATCTTTGAGAAATGGCTTTCTTCTTGCCTCTCTTCCATAAAGGCCAGATCTGTGCAGTGTATGACTGATTGTTATCCTATGGACAGATTCTCCACCTCAGCTGTAGATCTCTGCAGTTCATCCAGAGTGATCATGGGCCTCTTGGCTGCGTCTCTGATCGGTCTTCTCCTTGTTTGAGCTGAAAGTTTAGAGGGACGGCTGGGTCTTGGTAGATTTGCAGTGGTCTGATGCTCCTTCCATTTCAATATGATTACTTGCACAGTGCTCCCTGAGATGTTTAAAGCTTGGGAAATCTATTTGTATCCAACTCTTTTGTATCCAGCTTTAAACTTCTCCACAGCAGTATCTCGGACCTGCCTGGAGTGTTCCTTGGTCTTCATGATCCTCTATGTGCTTTAAACAGAACTCTGAGACGATCACAGAGCAGGTGCATTTATACAGAGACTTGATTTCACACAGTTGGATTCTATTTATCATCATCAGTCATTTAGCTCAACACTGGATCATCAGAGATCCTCACTGAACTTCTGGAGTGAGTTTGCTGCACTGAAAGTAAAGGGGCCGAATAATTTTGCTCGCCCCACTTTTCAGTTTTTTATTTCTAAAAAAAGTTTAAAATATCCAATAAATTTTCACGATTGTGTCCCACTTGTTGTTGATTCTTCACCAAAAATTACAATTTCATATCTTTATGTTTGAAGCCTGAAATGTGGCAAAAGGTTGAAAAGTTCAAGGGGGGCGAATACTTTTGCAAGGCACTGTATATGTTCCCTCGGGTTTGCTTGATCTCAGGATCTGTTTTGTCTTGTCATTGGTTTTCTAAGCAGCTAAGCCTTCTGGATCATAGCGGGGCTGGAGTCTATCCTGGAGCTCATTGAGTGGAAGGCAGGACACACCCTGGACAGGCTGTCAGTCCATCACAGGACAGAAACACAGACATTTACATTTACAGCGTTTAGCAGACGCTCTTATCCAGAGAGACTTACTGAAGTGCTGTGTGTTCAGTCAGAGTATGAATCTCTATCTAGTACAAACAGGTTTAAGTCCAAACCACTCTTATACTCAAACACTGCTATAAACATGGGCCAGAGCTGGTACCTAGAAAGAAAGTAAACCTGGACTTAAACCTGTTTGTACTAGTCAGAGATACATACTCTGAGTGAGTATTCACACATGGGGGCAAGCAAGTGTTTCCAGTCGTTGGACTTGGGATGGAAACCGGAGCACCTGGAGTAAGAAGCTCACATGGACATTCAAACTCCACACAGAATCAAACCCTGGCGGGTGTGGCAGTCAGGCGACCGCTGTGCTGCGCTGTCATGTTTATTAATTTAATTAATTAATTTAATTAATTAAGTTTTTAATCTCATTATCAAACTTCTCTAGGATCACGTTCACTTTGTGCTTTGTATGTACCGGGTGTTAAATGTACCGGCTCGTTTTGGTTTTGTTAGAGTGGAAAAATCAAAACTGTTGGTTAAACGCTTTATCACTGGAATGATCGATCGGCTATGTATTGGTAGCGGCCGATTTGAAATCAAAATATGTGATCGGCCGATATGTCTCCAGTTTAGTCGATCTCGAGAGCTGATTGATGGCGTTAAACAAATGAGCCTAATTTCTGTATTTCCAGCTAGTGGTTCATCCAGGAAGAGGAGAACCCCCTCCCTGCAATTCCTCTCTGAACCACTAGGTGGAAATACACACCCTTTCATTTTCCGACTGACTAAAGCAGCGGCGCGAGATCAGTTGGTGTTCATAAACTGATCTGCATGTTCTGATAGTAAGCATGTCGTCAGTCTGTGTTTACAGTACGTGACTCAGACTCATCCAGAACGTTTTTCAATTAGTAAAATCAGCCGCTCTCGTGGAAACCAAGACAAAGATATTTAACTTTAATAGATATTTAATATTTATCTGATACTAATCTGATACTAATCTGATACTAATCTGATACTAATCAGATACTAATCTGATACTAATCTGATACTAATCAGATACTAATCTGATACTAATCAGATACTAATCAGATACTAATCTGATACTAATCAGATACTAATCTGATACTAATCTGATACTAATCAGATACTAATCTGATACTAATCTGATACTAATCAGATACTAATCTGATACTAATCTGATACTAATCAGATACTAATCTGATACTAATCTGATACTAATCAGATACTAATCTGATACTAATCTGATACTAATCAGATACTAATCTGATACTAATCTGATACTAATCTGTTACTAATCTAATACAGCACTGCACACGGCTGAATACAGTGAGTATCAGTAACAGCAGAGCTAACACGCACAGCTAGCACAAAACTTATAACCCAGAAACCAGTACAGACCAGATCTGACCGGTACGAACAGAACAGCAGCAGTAATTCAATATTCTACATTTAATGATTACATATTTAGTTTAAAATAACAGAGTCTGAGTTTAATGACTGCAGGTTTACTGTATTTATTTAATTAGCTTTTTTAGTTTTAAATTAAGGGTCTAAATGTAATGATTACAGTTTGTGGAGATATTAGTTTGATTTACTTTGTTTATTTACTGATAGTTTAGTTTAAAATATTATACTGTTTCATATGAGCTGATTAAAAATGGTAATAAACAGTTTAGATCATGTTTCATGACTTGCTTGCGCTAAT
Organism: Megaleporinus macrocephalus; assembly: GCA_021613375.1. Classification (NCBI taxonomy): domain Eukaryota; kingdom Metazoa; phylum Chordata; class Actinopteri; order Characiformes; family Anostomidae; genus Megaleporinus; species Megaleporinus macrocephalus. Next base: position 42,279,249 of record CM038722.1, read on the forward strand.
AACTACAGGTAGCCCTGCTGTGGCATGTAGCCCCGCCCTCTATCAGTATCAGCTATCGGCTGATCATGCTGAAAGGTGATTGGTGAACGGAATCGGTCTCAAAAACGCTGATCAGTCCATCTTTAGTTATATACCCGAGTACTATAAATGTACATAGTAGAGTCTTCCTACCCGTAAGGAGTGCTGCCGGAGAGGAGCAGGGTCTGTACCGCCGAGACCTGAGAGTCAGAAAGATCTCCACAGTTCTTCAGCTTCTCCAGGATGAGTGGATCAGAGTTCTGGATGTAGGTGGAGTCCAGTGTGCAGGCCATGTTACCCAGAAGCTCCACCTGATCTCTGGTCAGTCTCCCACCAGATACTCCCTACAAGAGAAGAGTTCTTTAGCAGGACAGTTGTGGTTGAATATGTTGAATATAAATATCAATGGCTGTGTGAGCTCTACCAGGCAGTCCTGAGCATTCTTGAACAAGACGGGCTGCTTGTTGAGGCCTCTGGAAAGAACTGAGAAGTCCGCTGCACCCAGTGCTCCGAAGTACGACTTGCAGTTCACCTTCTGCACCTTCTCATAGCTTCAACACAGACGGACACAACGTTCCAGATACAGCAAACAGGTGATTGTAGTTTTAGTTTTATTTTTAGTTTATGTTTTTAAGCCCGCTCCTGATCACTCCCAGGAGAGATTTGTTTCGCTTTCAACTGCGGCGTAGACTAGGGGTGTGTTTAAAAAATCAATTTTTCTATTCAAATCAATCTTCATTTGAATAATCCGATATTGATTTAAATAAACCAGAGATCGACCTTTAAAATAGCATTCCAGCCCCCCAAGCACAGCATACTCAAACAAAACATATTATTGTAACTGAAATATCCCTAAATGAATCGATATTGAATCAAATTGAATCAAATCGAATTGGGACATTGTGAATTGGGACCTAATCAATCCGGGAAATCAGTGGCGATACCCAGCCCTAGTGTAGATGTTCCAGCTTGCCTCCGTCCATGACCCATTCAGCGGTATATCACAATAACACACCCAATATTTTACACTTTCTTCACAAAAACCTTCTCCTCAAAGGTTTGCTGGCTGATATAAGTCAGGCTGGTCTTTGGTAGCTGTCATCGTAGAATATTGACCTTCCTATAGAACACTGTCCACAGCTGAGGCCAGCTGGCTGTCCAGAGCTAGGTTTATACTTGACGCCCTGTAAGTGACGTGAATTTGTAGATTCTTGCATCTTTCTTCAAAATGAAAGAATCTGAAGGAAGATCTGATTACCATGTTAGCACACGTGGATATGTAAACCACCCACCGCCAAGCATGACAGAAAAATTCTATTTGGCAGGTTCTTACTTTGGCAAAATACAGGCCACTACTTCAAAGTGCTGGATAATTATATTGAGTACATAATGGTAAGAAGATAAAAATTCTAGCTAAACTATACTAACACAACCATTCTTAATCTGGAAAAGATTAAATTAAGGAATTTATTACTATACAATCAATTCAACACCATTTCAAATTGTACCACTTACATAACATTTATTATTATTTAACAAAGGTAATGTTAGAAGTCTTACCCAAAGCCATTATAATAATTACCCAAATAATTACATTGAATTAATATACATTAATACATAGAAGATTGTGAACTGTAAATAAGGGTTAGCTAAGAGAAAGTAAAAGTGAGAGAGTGAGAGATTGAGATTGTCTGTGTTTATTACTCACCTGTAGTAGAGCAGCAGGTCAGATGGTAGGTCAGTGAAGCTCAGAGAGGAGTCATCCTTCACATAGCGGTACATGCAGGTCAGCTACAACACAGAGAATCTGCCATTACTTCAATGTCACATTGATAAAGAGTTATAACTCCATCCAGTCCAGCTGGCCGTTATACGTACTGTGTAGCATCAACACAACTACTAATAAGTTCTCTCCACCATGAACATCAGATTTATGTACCTGAGATTCTTTCAGGACAACCTTCTTTCTGCCTCCACGTGGTCTACAGGCTTTTATCAGCTGTTTGACTTTCTGCAGTTGTAGCTTTTTAACTGAGCTGCAGGTGAAGCCTTGCAGTACCGACTCTGACAGCCTGCAGGGGGCGACACAGCAATCACATGCTCACACACATAAACATTATACAGACAAATGCAGTCAGGTTTAGCCAAGGTCAGGACTAGTCAGGATCAGGTTTAGCCAAGGTCAGGACTAGTCAGGATCAGGTTTAGTCAAGATTATTCAAGGTCAGGACTAGTCAGGATCAGGTTTAGTCAAGATTATTCAAGGTCAGGACTAGTCAGGATCAGGTTTAGTCAAGATTATTCAAGGTCAGGACTAGTCAGGATCAGGTTTAGTCAAGGTTATTCAAGGTCAGGACTAGTCAGGATCAGGTTTAGTCAAGATTATTCAAGGTCAGGACTAGTCAGGATCAGGTTTAGCCAGGGTCAGGACTAGTCAGGATCAGGTTTAGTCAAGATTATTCAAGGTCAGGACTAGTCAGGATCAGGTTTAGTCAAGATTATTCAAGGTCAGGACTAGTCAGGATCAGGTTTAGTCAAGGTTATTCAAGGTCAGGACTAGTCAGGATCAGGTTTAGTCAAGGTTATTCAAGGTCAGGACTAGTCAGGATCAGGTTTAGTCAAGGTTATTCAAGGTCAGGACTAGTCAGGATCAGGTTTAGCCAGGGTCAGGACTAGTCAGGATCAGGTTTAGTCAAGGTTATTCAAGGTCAGGACTAGTCAGGATCAGGTTTAGTCAAGATTATTCAAGGTCAGGACTAGTCAGGATCAGGTTTAGTCAAGATTATTCAAGGTCAGGACTAGTCAGGATCAGGTTTAGTCAAGATTATTCAAGGTCAGGACTAGTCAGGATCAGGTTTAGTCAAGGTTATTCAAGGTCAGGACTAGTCAGGATCAGGTTTAGCCAGGGTCAGGACTAGTCAGGATCAGGTTTAGTCAAGGTTATTCAAGGTCAGGACTAGTCAGGATCAGGTTTAGTCAAGGTTATTCAAGGTCAGGACTAGTCAGGATCAGGTTTAGTCAAGGTTATTCAAGGTCAGGACTAGTCAGGATCAGGTTTAGTCAAGTTTATTCAAGGTCAGGACTAGTCAGGATCAGGTTTAGTCAAGATTATTCAAGGTCAGGACTAGTCAGGATCAGGTTTAGTCAAGATTATTCAAGGTCAGGACTAGTCAGGATCAGGTTTAGTCAAGATTATTCAAGGTCAGGACTAGTCAGGATCAGGTTTAGTCAAGGTTATTCAAGGTCAGGACTAGTCAGGATCAGGTTTAGTCAAGGTTATTCAAGGTCAGGACTAGTCAGGATCAGGTTTAGCCAGGGTCAGGACTAGTCAGGATCAGGTTTAGTCAAGGTTATTCAAGGTCAGGACTAGTCAGGATCAGGTTTAGTCAAGATTATTCAAGGTCAGGACTAGTCAGGATCAGGTTTAGTCAAGATTATTCAAGGTCAGGACTAGTCAGGATCAGGTTTAGTCAAGATTATTCAAGGTCAGGACTAGTCAGGATCAGGTTTAGTCAAGATTATTCAAGGTCAGGACTAGTCAGGATCAGGTTTAGTCAAGGTTATTCAAGGTCAGGACTAGTCAGGATCAGGTTTAGTCAAGGTTATTCAAGGTCAGGACTAGTCAGGATCAGGTTTAGTAAAGGTCAGGACCAGTCATACATACATACATCTCTATACATACATACATACATACATACATACATACATCTCTATATATACATACATACATACATACACCTCTATACATACATACATACATACATACATCTCTATATATACATACATACATACATACATACATACATACATACATCTCTTTACATACATACATACATACACCTCTATACATACATACATACATACATACATCTCTATATATACATACATACATACATACACCTCTATACATACACACATACATACATACATACATACATACATCTCTATATAAACATACATACATACATACATACATACATCTCTATACATACATACATACATACATACACCTCTATACATACATACACACATACATACATACATACATACATACATCTCTATACATACATACATACATACATCTCTATACATACATACATACATACATACATACATCTCTATACATACATACATACATACATCTCTATACATACATACATACATACATCTCTATACATACATACATCTCTATACATACATACATACATGCATACATACATACATCTCTATACATACACACAAACATACATACATACATACATGTCTATACATACATACATCTCTATACATACATACATCTCTATACATACATACATACATACATACATCTCTATACATACACACAAACATACATACATACATACATGTCTATACATACATACATCTCTATACATACATACATACATACATCTCTATACATACACTCATACATACATACATACATACATACATACATCTCTATACATACATACATACATCTCTATACATACATACATACATACATCTCTATACATACATACATACATCTCTATACATACATGCATACATACATCTCTATACATACATACATACATCTCTATACATACATACATACATCTCTATACATACATACATACATACATACATCTCTATACATACATACATACATACATCTCTATACATACATACATACATCTCTATACATACATACATACATCTCTATACATACATACATACATACATACATACATCTCTATACATACATACATACATCTCTATACATACATACATACATACATACGTACATCTCTATACATACATACATCTTTATACATGCATACATACATACATACATACATACATCTCTATACATACATACATACATCTCTACACATACATACATCTCTACACATACATACATACATCTCTATACATACATACATCTCTACACATACATACATACATCTCTATACATGCATACATACATACATACATCTCTACACATACATACATCTCTATACATACATACATCTCTACACATACATACATCTCTATACATACATACATCTCTACACATACATACATCTCTATACATACATACATACATCTCTACACATACATACATCTCTATACATACTTACATATATCTCTATACATACATACATACATCTCTACACATACATACATCTCTATACATACATCTCTATACATACATCTCTATACATACATGCATCTCTATACATACATACATCTCTATACATACATCTCTACACATACATACATCTCTATACATACATACATATATCTCTATACATACATACATACATACATACATCTCTACACATACATACATCTCTATACATACATCTCTATACATACATCTCTATACATACATCTCTATACATACATGCATCTCTATACATACATACATCTCTATACATACATCTCTATACATACATACATCTCTACACATACATATATCTCTATACATACATACATACATACATCTCTATACATACATACATACATACATACATACATACATCTCTACACATACATACATCTCTATACATATATATATATATATCTATACATACATACATACATACATCTCTATACATACATGCATCTCTATACATACATACATCTCTATACATACATCTCTATACATACATACATCTCTACACATACATATATCTCTATACATACATACATACATACATACATCTCTATACATACATATATCTCTATACATACATACATACATACATACATACATCTCTACACATACATACATCTCTATACATACATATATCTCTATACATACATACATACATACATCTCTATACATACATACATACATCTCTATACATACATACATCTCTACACATACATACATCTCTACACATACATACATCTCTATACATACATACATCTCTATACATAAATATATCTCTATACATAAATATATCTCTATACATACATACATACATACATCTCTACACATACATACATCTCTACACATACATACATCTCTATACATACATACATCTCTATACATAAATATATCTCTATACATAAATATATCTCTATACATACATACATACATCTCTACACATACATACATCTCTACACATACATACATCTCTATACATACATACATCTCTATACATAAATATATCTCTATACATAAATATATCTCTATACATACATACATACATCTCTACACATACACGTAACTCACCCTTCTGTATCCTGAGTGGCTGTGGAGACCGCTCCGAACAGCACAGCAGCCTGGTAACCAAACAAAACAAAACAAGAACAGTCAGAGAGCTGCATAACTCTATACATGACTCTATACATAACTCTACACATAACTATACATAACTCTGTACATGACTCTATACATGACTCTACATAACTCTACACATAACTATACATAACTATACATAACTCTATACATGACTATACATGACTCTATACATAACTCTACACATAACTATACATAACTCTGTACATGACTCTATACATGACTCTACATAACTCTACACATAACTATACATAACTATACATAACTCTATACATGACTATACATGACTCTATACATAACTCTATACATGACTCTATACTTAACTCTATACATGACTCTATACATGACTCTATACTTAACTCTATACATGATTCTATACATAACTCTATACATAACTATACATAACTCTATACATGACTATACATAACTCTATACATGAATATACATGACTATGCATGACTCTATACATAACTCTACACATGACTCTATACATAACTCTACACATGGCTCTATACACAACTCTATACATAACTATACATGACTCTATACTTAACTCTATACATGATTCTATACATAACTCTATACATAACTATACATAACTCTATACATGACTACACATAACTCTATACATAACTATACATGACTATGCATGACTCTATACATAACTCTACACATGACTCTATACATAACTCTACACATGGCTCTATACATAACTCTATACATAACTATACATGACTCTATGCATGACTCTATACATAACTCTACACATGACTCTATACATAACTACACATAACTCTATACATGACTCTATACATAACTCTACACATGACTCTATACATAACTATACATGACTATACATAACTCTACACATAACTCTATACATGACTCTATACATAACTATACACATGACTCTATACATGACTCTATACATAACTATATATGACTCTATGCATGACTCTATACATAACTCTACACATGACTCTATAGATAACTCTACACATAACTCTATACATGACTCTATACATAACTCTACACATAACTACACAACTCTATACATAACTCTATACATGACTCTATACATGACTCTATACATAACTCTACACATAATTATACATAACTCTACACATAACTATACATAACTCTATACATGACTTTATACATAACTCTATACATGACTCTATACATAACTCTATACATGATTCTATACATGACTCTATACATAACTATACATAACTCTATACATGACTCTATACATAACTATACATGGCTCTATACATGACTCTATACATAACTCTATACATAACTATACATAACTCTATACATGACTATACATAACTCTATACATAACTATACATGACTATGCATGACTCTATACATAACTCTACACATGACTCTATACATAACTCTACACATGGCTCTATACATAACTCTATACATAACTATACATGACTCTATACTTAACTCTATACATGATTCTATACATAACTCTATACATAACTATACATAACTCTATACATGACTATACATAACTCTATACATAACTATACATGACTATGCATGACTCTATACATAACTCTACACATGACTCTATACATAGCTCTACACATGGCTCTATACATAACTCTATACATAACTATACATGACGCTATGTATGACTCTATACAAAACTCTACACATGACTCTATACATAACTACACATAACTCTATACATGACTCTATACATAACTTTACACATGACTCTATACATAACTATACATGACTATACATAACTCTATACATAACTATACATGACGCTATGCATGACTCTATACATAACTCTACACATGACTCTATAGATAACTCTACACATAACTCTATACATGACTCTATACATAACTCTACACATAACTACACAACTCTATACATAACTCTATACATGACTCTATATATGACTCTATACATAACTCTACACATAACTATACATAACTCTATACATGACTCTATACATGACTCTATACATAACTCTACACATAACTATACATAACTCTATACATGACTTTATACATAACTCTATACATGACTCTATACATAACTCTATACATGATTCTATACATGACTCTATACATAACTATACATAACTCTATACATGACTCTATACATAACTATACATAACTCTATACTTGACTCTATACATAACTATACATGACTGTGCATGACTCTATACATAACTATACACATGACTCTATACATAACTATACATGACTCTGCATGACTCTATACATAACTATACATGACTCTATGCATGACTCTATACATAACTCTACACATGACTCTATAGATAACTCTACACATAACTCTATACATGACTCTATACATAACTCTACACATAACTATACATAACTCTATACATGACTTTATACATAACTCTATACATGACTCTATACATAACTCTATACATGATTCTATACATGACTCTATACATAACTATACATAACTCTATACATGACTCTATACATAACTATACATAACTCTGTGCATGACTCTATACATAACTATACACATGACTCTATACATAACTATACATGACTCTGCATGACTCTATACATAACTATACATGACTCTATACATGACTCTATACATAACTATACATGACTCTATACATAACTATACATAACTCTACACATGACTCTATGCATGACTCTATACATAACTATACATGACTCTATGCATGACTCTATACATAACTCTACACATAACTATACATGACTCTATGCATGACTCTATACATAACTCTACACATAACTCTACACATAACTATACATGACTCTATGCATGACTATACATGACTCTATGCATGACTCTATACATAACTCTACACATAACTATACATGACTCTATGCATGACTCTATACATAACTCTACACATGACTCTATACATAAGTCTACACATAACTCTATACATAACTATACATGACTCTATGCATGACTCTATACATAACTCTACACATAACTCTACACATAACTATACATGACTCTATGCATGACTCTATACATAACTCTACACATGACTCTATACATAACTACACATAACTCTACACATGACTCTATACATAACTCTACACCTAACTCTATACATAACTACACATAACTCTATACATAACTCTACACATAACTATACATAACTCTATACATGACTCTATATATGACTCTATACATAACTCTACACATAACTACACATAACTCTATACATAACTATACATGACTCTATACATGACTATACATAACTCTATACATGACTCTATACATGACTCTATACATAACTGTATACATAACTCTATATATAACTCTATACATAGCTCTACACATGGCTCTATACATAACTCTATACATAACTCTACACATGACTCTAAACATAACTCTATACAGGACCTGGGTTTGGCAGGTCAGTAGGAGGAGTGTGTGTATAATCTGTTACCTGTTTTGGACTCCAGCTCTTCTTATTGATGAGTGACACATTAATTACTTTCAGATTGGTCAGCTGCACAGGCTGTATAAACACTGCTAATATATCTGGAACATTCTCCACCACCTTGCTTTGGTCCACCGAGATAATCTAGAACAAAGAACAGGAGAACCTTCAACACTGACTACATTCTTCTGGATCTTATTTCTCGGGTGCGTTTCCCAAAACGTTCCTAACGCTGAGTACTAGAGGTGTGCCATATCATATCATATACACTAATATCAGCAACATTTTAAAATTTAAAATTTATTAGCAATATTATACCCTGAAATATCACCCATATCACCCACCCCTGATTATCACACATACTACAAAATAAAAATTCACTCTTTTCTTATTTCCCATTATATATCTACTAGAGACAGATTTTACCTCCAGTATCATTCACTTTACTTCAGTCCTGGATAGATGGAGATATCTGGAGATATTATTTAGTATTGTGACATACTGGATCATTGACTTCTGTTACAATCTGATAAATTCTTGTATTTTTTAATATCTCAGTTAGGGGTGTGCCATATCATATCGTATGCAATAATACAATTTAATTTTCATTTTGTTGCAGTTGTGAATTCTTGAAAAAAAAAATTTAATTCAATGTTTTGTCATATCGCCAAGATTATCGTTATCACAAAAATACCATGAAATATCGTGATATTATTGTAGGGACATATCACCCACCCCTATTAATAATTCAGTTCCCCGTTATCTAGTTTGGTCTTGTAGCGAGTTTAAAGCCTGTTTAAACTGGATCTAGAGTACGAATAAAACTTCCAGCTTTTAGCAGTCCTAAATAAAAGCTGTGTTCACTTAAACACATCAGAATAGAAGTACAGGTCGTGTTCACAGCTTGCATTAGCTTGTGTTTTTAGTGATTCAGTCATAAGTGGACAGTACTGCTGTGACATTCCAATCACTTGAACCAACTTCTGAGGTGCTCAGGGCACAGTTGACCAAACAACATCTGGAGTGTGGAAGCAATTTACATGAAAGTAGGAAAGTAACACGCCGTACATGAACAAGAACTCGTGAGATATTATAAAGACTGACATAGTACAGGAGTGTTACCATCTATCATCAAGAATTTAAATCATAAGTGAATATTAGAGATGTGATTGAGAAACATAGAAATATCAGGTGTAGACAGATATACGTCTCACTGTTCAGTTCTAAACAGATCAGTTCAGACTGGGATGCTGGTAGCAGCCAGACTGGGATGTATGTACCTTCTGGACGTAGGTCTGCTGTAGAATCACTGGTGCTGACTGAATGTTGTTGATGAATGTTGGATTCTGGGATACAGTCAGAAGCTCAGTGGATGGAATGCTGGAAATAGTTGTGGAAGGAACTCCACCAATGAGCGTGCCCAGATTCAACAGGGAGGAGGCGCTGTTGATCTGTCAATCAATATGCCGTCAAATTACAATGCAGATACATCAAGCATGTAAACTGATACGCAGCATGTTAGGCTGTGGTGGGTTTAGAACTTCTCAACAAGATCCTACAAGCCAGCATTAAAGTAGATACACTGCTACCCCCTATACTGTAGACTGGGGTCTGATTCCCCACCTGGGTAACCACCTTGCACTACACCAGTAAGAGTCCTGACATTGCCTTCACCTACCTGTGTACAGGTAAACTGTATATCTTCCTGGATTAAAGATTTCAATAATGTAAATGAAAGTTTTAATTAAAGCTAACACTCACGGTAAAGCCTGCTCTGATGAGGATCAGGATGAGAACGTTGACCTGGCCCTGGTTCCAGCCCGTTACGCCGCTGAGCAACGACAAAGAACTGTTTATGACAGCGGGGGGAGCAGAGCTGATCTGGCCCTGGGTCAGACCAATGCTCTGGTTGCCCAGCATCTGGACGGTGGAAGTAGATAAGGTTGGGAAGTGTGCGACAAGTGCTGTTGAGACCTGAGAGAAGAGGAGGATTATGGGTAACGAACTTGTAAAAAATGGAAAATTGTACAATTAAATCAACAAACAGACACAAAAACGAGCAACTGACTTTCTGATGTGGGTTCATTTATAGATCAGCAGGTCACGTCTTATACCACAGTCCTGAGACAGAACCTTCAAACCTTTTAGAAAACCCTGCAGCAGATCTTTTCTTTTCATTTGTTCCTTTAGCTTGTTTAAATCTGCTAGAGCAGTTACGCTACATGTCCATGTTATCAACATGTGGACACACAAGACTTGCTTTACTGCATAAACCAAGTTAAATAATCATCTATGAAATTCTGGAATTTGTTTGATCACATTTTAATATATCAAATAAATCTGCCAGCAGCCTGGAGAAACTATCTTATAGAAAAGATAAATGGTGAGGTCTTCAAAGACTGATTGATTAACGAGTACCTCAGGATCAACTGCACTGCAGAACTTGTTGATAGTCTCCAAGATGGACTGGCTGTCTGCAACTTGAAGAGACACAAACACAGAGCCTGGAGCTCCACACAGCAGCACACCTGGTAATCTACAAACACAAACAAACAAAGAAGAATCAGTTTAAACAATAGAGCAATAAAGTTTCAATCATAGTTCATACATTCTGGATATATAAGTGTAAGGTGTAGTGTATAGTGGGTAACTGAGAGGGGGTAGTTAGGATTCTGGATATATAAGTGTAAGGTGTAGTGTATAGTGGGTACCTGAGGGGGTGGTAGTAAGGATTCTGGATATATAAGTGTAAGGTGTAGTGTATAGTGGGTACCTGAGGGGGGGTAGTTAGGATTCTGGATATATAAGTGTAAGGTGTAGTGTATAGTGGGTACCTGAGGGGGGGTAGTTAGGATTCTGGATATATAAGTGTAAGGTATAGTGTATAGTGGGTACCTGAGGGGGGGGGTAGTTAGGATTCTGGATATATAAGTGTAAGGTGTAGTGTATAGTGGGTACCTGAGGGGGGGTAGTTAGGATTCTGGATATATAAGTGTAAGGTGTAGTGTATAGTGGGTACCTGAGGGGGGGGTAGTTAGGATTCTGGATATATAAGTGTAAGGTGTAGTGTATAGTGGGTACCTGAGGGGGGGTAGTTAGGATTCTGGATATATAAGTGTAAGGTGTAGTGTATAGTGGGTACCTGAGGGGGGGTAGTTAGGATTCTGGATATATAAGTGTAAGGTGTAGTGTATAGCGGGTACCTGAGGGGGGGGTAGTTAGGATTCTGGATATATAAGTGTAAGGTGTAGTGTATAGTGGGTACCTGAGGGGGTGGTAGTTAGGATTCTGGATATATAAGTGTAAGGTGTAGTGTATAGTGGGTACCTGAGGGGGGGTAGTTAGGATTCTGGATATATAAGTGTAAGGTGTAGTGTATAGTGGGTACCTGAGGGGGTGGTAGTTAGGATTCTGGATATATAAGTGTAAGGTGTAGTGTATAGTGGGTACCTGAGGGGGGGGGGTAGTTAGGATTCTGGATATATAACTGTGTGCTGTAGTGTATAGTGGGTACCTGAGGGGGGGGGGGTAGTTAGGATTCTGGATATATAAGTGTAAGGTGTAGTGTGTAGTGGGTACCTGAGGGGGGGGGGGGGGGTAGTTAGGATTCTGGATATATAACTGTGTGCTGTAGTGTATAGTGGGTACCTGAGGGGGGGTAGTTAGGATTCTGGATATATAACTGTAAGGTGTAGTGTATAGTGGGTACCTGAGGGGGGGGGGGGTAGTTAGGATTCTGGATATATAACTGTAAGGTGTAGTGTATAGTGGGTACCTGAGCGGGGGTAGTTAGGATTCTGGATATATAACTGTAAGGTGTAGTGTATAGTGGCTACCTGAGGGGGGGTAGTTAGGATTCTGGATATATAACTGTAAGGTGTAGTGTATAGTGGGTACCTGAGCGGGGGGTAGTTAGGATTTTGGATATATAACTGTAAGGTGTAGTGTATAGTGGGTACCTGAGGGGGGGTAGTTAGGATTCTGGATATATAACTGTAAGGTGTAGTGTATAGTGGGTACCTGAGGGGGGGGGTAGTTAGGATTCTGGATATATAACTGTGTGCTGTAGTGTATAGTGGGTACCTGAGGGGGGGTAGTTAGGATTCTGGATATATAACTGTAAGGTGTAGTGTATAGTGGGTACCTGAGGGGGGGTAGTTAGGATTCTGGATATATAACTGTAAGGTGTAGTGTATAGTGGGTACCTGAGGGGGGGGGGGGTAGTTAGGATTCTGGATATATAACTGTAAGGTGTAGTGTATAGTGGGTACCTGGGGGGGGGGGGGTAGTTAGGATTCTGGATATATAAGTGTAAGGTGTAGTGTATAGCGGGTACCTGAGGGGGGGGTAGTTAGGATTCTGGATATATAAGTGTAAGGTGTAGTGTATAGTGGGTACCTGAGGGGGTGGTAGTTAGGATTCTGGATATATAAGTGTAAGGTGTAGTGTATAGTGGGTACCTGGGGGGGGGGGTAGTTAGGATTCTGGATATATAAGTGTAAGGTGTAGTGTATAGTGGGTACCTGAGGGGGTGGTAGTTAGGATTCTGGATATATAAGTGTAAGGTGTAGTGTATAGTGGGTACCTGAGGGGGGGGGTAGTTAGGATTCTGGATATATAACTGTGTGCTGTAGTGTATAGTGGGTACCTGAGGGGGGGGGGGTAGTTAGGATTCTGGATATATAAGTGTAAGGTGTAGTGTATAGTGGGTACCTGAGGGGGGGGGGGTAGTTAGGATTCTGGATATATAACTGTGTGCTGTAGTGTATAGTGGGTACCTGAGGGGGGGGTAGTTAGGATTCTGGATATATAACTGTAAGGTGTAGTGTATAGTGGGTACCTGAGGGGGGGGGGGGGGGGTAGTTAGGATTCTGGATATATAACTGTAAGGTGTAGTGTATAGTGGGTACCTGAGCGGGGGGTAGTTAGGATTCTGGATATATAACTGTAAGGTGTAGTGTATAGTGGCTACCTGAGGGGGGGTAGTTAGGATTCTGGATATATAACTGTAAGGTGTAGTGTATAGTGGGTACCTGAGCGGGGGGTAGTTAGGATTTTGGATATATAACTGTAAGGTGTAGTGTATAGTGGGTACCTGAGGGGGGGTAGTTAGGATTCTGGATATATAAGTGTAAGGTGTAGTGTATAGTGGGTACCTGAGGGGGTGGTAGTTAGGATTCTGGATATATAACTGTGTGCTGTAGTGTATAGTGGGTACCTGAGGGGGGGTAGTTAGGATTCTGGATATATAAGTGTAAGGTGTAGTGTATAGTGGGTACCTGAGGGGGGGTAGTTAGGATTCTGGATATATAACTGTAAGGTGTAGTGTATAGTGGGTACCTGAGGGGGGGGGGTAGTTAGGATTCTGGATATATAACTGTAAGGTGTAGTGTATAGTGGGTACCTGAGGGGGGGGGGGGTAGTTAGGATTCTGGATATATAACTGTAAGGTGTAGTGTATAGTGGGTACCTGAGGGGGGGGGGGGTAGTTAGGATTCTGGATATATAACTGTAAGGTGTAGTGTATAGTGGGTACCTGAGGGGGGGTAGTTAGGATTCTGGATATATAACTGTAAGGTGTAGTGTATAGTGGGTACCTGAGGGGGGGGGGGGTAGTTAGGATTCTGGATATATAACTGTAAGGTGTAGTGTATAGTGGGTACCTGAGGGGGGGGTAGTTAGGATTCTGGATATATAACTGTGTGCTGTAGTGTATAGTGGGTACCTGAGGGGGGGTAGTTAGGATTCTGGATATATAACTGTAAGGTGTAGTGTATAGTGGGTACCTGAGGGGGGTAGTTAGGATTCTGGATATATAACTGTAAGGTGTAGTGTATAGTGGGTACCTGAGGGGGGGGGGGGGTAGTTAGGATTCTGGATATATAACTGTAAGGTGTAGTGTATAGTGGGTACCTGAGGGGGGGGGGGGGTAGTTAGGATTCTGGATATATAACTGTAAGGTGTAGTGTATAGTGGGTACCTGGGGGGGGGGGTAGTTAGGATTCTGGATATATAACTGTAAGGTGTAGTGTATAGTGGGTACCTGAGGGGGGGTAGTTAGGATTCTGGATATATAACTGTAAGGTGTAGTGTATAGTGGGTACCTGAGGGGGGGGGGGGGGGTAGTTAGGATTCTGGATATTAACTGTAAGGTGTAGTGTATAGTGGGTACCTGAGGGGGGGGGTAGTTAGGATTCTGGATATAAACTGTAAGGTGTAGTGTATAGTGGGTACCTGAGCGGGGGGTAGTTAGGATTCTGGATATATAACTGTAAGCTGTAGTGTATAGTGGCTACCTGAGGGGGGGTAGTTAGGATTCTGGATATATAACTGTAAGGTGTAGTGTATAGTGGGTACCTGAGGGGGGGGGTAGTTAGGATTCTGGATATATAACTGTGTGCTGTAGTGTATAGTGGGTACCTGAGGGGGGGGGGGGGGGTAGTTAGGATTCTGGATATATAACTGTGTGCTGTAGTGTATAGTGGGTACCTGAGGGGGGGTAGTTAGGATTCTGGATATATAACTGTGTGCTGTAGTGTATAGTGGGTACCTGAGGGGGGTAGTTAGGATTCTGGAAATATAAGTGTAAGGTGTAGTGTACAGTGGGTACCTGAGGGGGGGTAGTTAGGATTCTGGATATATAAGTGTAAGGTGTAGTGTATAGTGGGTACCTGAGGGGGGGTAGTTAGGAGTCTGGATATATAAGTGTAAGGTGTAGTGTATAGTGGGTACCTGAGGGGGGGTAGTTAGGATTCTGGATATATAAGTGTAAGGTGTAGTGTACAGTGGGTACCTGAGGGGGGGGGGGTAGTTAGGATTCTGGATATATAAGTGTAAGATGTAGTGTACAGTGGGTACCTGAGGGGGGGGTAGTTAGGATTCTGGATATATAAGTGTAAGGGTGTAGTGTGTAGTGGGTACCTGAGGGGGTGGTAGTTAGGATTCTGGATATATAACTGTAAGGTGTAGTGTATAGTGGGTACCTGACGGGGTTGATGTTAGGATTCTGGATATATAACTGTAAGTTGTAGTGTATAGTGGGTACCTGAGGGGGGGGTAGTTAGGATTCTGGATATATAACTGTGTGCTGTAGTGTATAGTGGGTACCTGAGGGGGGGTAGTTAGGATTCTGGATTATATAAGTGTAAGGTGTAGTGTATAGTGGGTACCTGAGGGGGTGGTAGTTAGGATTCTGGATATATAAGTGTAAGGTGTAGTGTATAGTGGGTACCTGACGGGGTTGATGTTAGGATTCTGGATATATAAGTGTAAGGTGTAGTGTGTAGTGGGTACCTGAGGGGGGGGGTAGTTAGGATTCTGGATATATAACTGTGTGCTGTAGTGTATAGTGGGTACCTGACGGGGGGGTAGTTAGGATTCTGGATATATAAGTGTAAGGTGTAGTGTATAGTGGGTACCTGAGGGGGGGGTAGTTAGGAGTCTGGATATATAAGTGTAAGGTGTAGTGTATAGTGGGGTACCTGAGGGGGAGGTAGTTAGGATTCTGGATATATAAGTGTAAGGTGTAGTGTATAGTGGGTACCTGAGGGGGGGGTAGTTAGGATTCTGGATATATAAGTGTAAGGTGTAGTGTATAGTGGGTACCTGAGGGGGGGTAGTTAGGATTCTGGATATATAAGTGTAAGGTGTAGTGTATAGTGGGTACCTGAGGGGGGGTAGTTAGGATTCTGGATATATAACTGTGTGCTGTAGTGTATAGTGGGTACCTGAGGGGGGGGGTAGTTAGGATTCTGGATATATAAGTGTAAGGTGTAGTGTATAGTGGGTACCTGAGGGGGGGGTAGTTAGGATTCTGGATATATAAGTGTAAGGTGTAGTGTATAGTGGGTACCTGAGGGGGTGGTAGTTAGGATTCTGGATATATAAGTGTAAGGTGTAGTGTATAGTGGGTACCTGAGGGGGGGTAGTTAGGATTCTGGATATATAAGTGTAAGGTGTAGTGTATAGTGGGTACCTGAGGGGGGGTAGTTAGGATTCTGGATATATAACTGTAAGGTGTAGTGTACAGTGGGTACCTGAGGGGGGGTAGTTAGGATTCTGGATATATAACTGTGTGCTGTAGTGTACAGTGGGTACCTGAGGGGGGGGTTAGTTAGGATTCTGGATATATAATTGTAAGGTGTAGTGTATAGTGGGTACCTGAGGGGGTGGTAGTTAGGATTCTGGATATATAAGTGTAAGGTGTAGTGTATAGTGGGTACCTGAGGGGGGGGTAGTTAGGATTCTGGATATATAAGTGTAGGTGTAGTGTATAGTGGGTACCTGAGGGGGGTAGTTAGGATTCTGGATATATAAGTGTAAGGTGTAGTGTATAGTGGGTACCTGAGGGGGGGTAGTTAGGATTCTGGATATATAAGTGTAAGGTGTAGTGTATAATGGGTACCTGAGGGGGGGTAGTTAGGATTCTGGATATATAACTGTAAGGTGTAGTGTATAGTGGGTACCTGAGGGGGTGGTAGTTAGGATTCTGGATATATAAGTGTAAGGTGTAGTGTATAGTGGGTACCTGAGGGGGGGGGGTAGTTAGGATTCTGGATATATAACTGTGTGCTGTAGTACGTGGTGACGGTGGCTGGAATAGCTGTGTTGTTGAAGAGCTGAAGATTCTCTGAGTTATTCAGGAACACACCGACCTACAGGACACAGTGAGACTCAGTCAGATTAAGATATGATGTGTTTACCTGCACACTATCTTGATCATCATCAGAAACAAATATAGACTTCTAGTGTCTTACCTGGCTCTCGGATACGAAGGACTGGAGGTCAGTGAGGGTGATGAAGGTGATGAAGGATCCAATGTTGTTGGAAAACCAGGCAGTGGAGTTCAGAAGGGGATCGGAGGAGTTATAGCAGCGAGGAGTTCCATCTACAAGGTACCAGAAACATATAGACACACATGAAGATCACTCTGTCATATAAAAGGTATCTGATCTCCTGAGCAGAGAGAGTGTAGCTGTACTTACCGCTGCTGTTCAGGTAAGTCTTTATGGAGCTGTACACGTCAGCTGGGGTGAAATCAGAGCCCGAGTAGTTATAGTTCCTCCCCAGAACTGAAACCCTGATCATTAAAAAGAAACCAACATAATTATTGATCAATTATTGATCATCAACTAACAGACCCCCACACTGACTGAAGGACCGTCCTACCCACTCAGAGACAGAGAGGACAATCATGTTTCTATGGATGGCTGTGACATCAACAGGAACCAAACTCACAATCTCTCAGTGATAGGACCATCTCAGGACCATCTCAGGACCATCTCAGGACCACCTCTGAAAAGGTTTCTGTTCTGAGAAAATCAACAAACACTCACAGCTTCCTGTAGGACAGGCAGGAGGCGCCGCTGAGCTGGGTGGGGCTGATGAGCTGAGAGTTGAGGAGGGGCAGGTACTGAGTCAGTGTGACATTAAACCACTGATCCACCTCGGCCTGAGACGAGGCACCCGAGAGCCCGAGACCACACGCACTCCAACGTCTGTCTGGCCACGACTGCAGATACGAGCGGCTCCTGTACAGAGAAACAGAGGAGGAGAAAGAGAGGAAGAACAGATTCACACTCACACTGAACACACCTGAGGGAGTGAGACAGAGTGACACGCTGCACAAATGAAAGGTAGAGTGAGACAGGTAAGGTGAACACAGGTGTACCTTCTCCAGGTACTGGGTGGTCTTGTTGTAGTTGTTGAGGAGCGTACAGAGGTCTGACCCGTTCCTCACTGTGTTGGTCCCGTTCAGAACCTCTCTCAGTTCTGCTGTAGAGATGGAGCCCAGCAGCTGCAGCACAGAGACCAGAGTGACTCAGAGTGACTCGGAGTGACTCGGAGTGACGTGTGGATGAACTCTCACCTCTACTGACTTTACTGACTCGTAACTGACAGTGTTACTGTACTCTACTAGCTGACTCTAAGTGAGTAAGTACCTCTTGCTGTCGACCGGCGGGGATGAGGGAGAAGAAGGCAGTCAAGTCAGGGAAGCCATAACTGTGGAAGGAGTTCTTGAGGTAGACGTAGAAGCTCCCGCCTCCGTAGCACCTCAGACTATTCAGTCCTGTAATCAATTACAACAGAGGTCTCTCAGTAAACACTCTCTAACTCACTCTTACACACTCAACACACACCCTCTCAGTAAACACTCTCTAACACACTCTTACACACTCAACACACACCCTCTCAGTAAACACTCTCTAACACACTCTTACACACTCAACACACACCCTCTCAGTAAACACTCTCTAACTCACTCTTACACACTCAACACACACCCTCTCAGTAAACACTCTCTAACACACTCTTACACACTCAACACACACCCTCTCAGTAAACACTCTCTAACACACTCTTACACACTCAACACACACCCTCTCAGTAAACACTCTCTAACACACTCTTACACACTCAACACACACCCTCTCAGTAAACACTCTCTAACACACTCTTACACACTCAACACACACCCTCTCAGTAAACACTCTCTAACACACTCTTACACACTCAACACACACCCTCTCAGTAAACACTCTCTAACACACTCTTACACACTCAACACACACCCTCTCAGTAAACACTCTCTAACACACTCTTACACACTCAACACACACCCTCTCAGTAAACACTCTCTAACACACTCTTACACACTCAACACACCCCCTCTCAGTAAACACTCTCTAACACACTCTTACACACTCAACACACACCCTCTCAGTAAACACTCTCTAACACACTCTTACACACTCAACACACACCCTCTCAGTAAACACTCTCTAACACACTCTTACACACTCAACACACACCCTCTCAGTAAACACTCTCTAACACACTCTTACACACTCAACACACACCCTCTCAGTAAACACTCTCTAAAACACTCTTACACACTCAACACACACCCTCTCAGTAAACACTCTCTAACTCACTCTTACACACTCAACACACACCCTCTCAGTAAACACTCTCTAACACACACTACACACTCTACACACACCCTCTCAGTAAACACTCGTCTAACACACTCTTACACACTCAACACACACCCTCTCAGTAAACACTCTCTAACTCACTCTTACACACTCAACACACACCCTCTCAGTAAACACTCTCTAACACACTCTTACACACTCAACACACACCCTCTCAGTAAACACTCTCTAACACACTCTTACACACTCAACACACACCCTCTCAGTAACACTCTCTAACACACTCTTACACACTCAACACACACCCTCTCAGTAAACACTCTCTAACACACTCTTACACACTCAACACACACCCTCTCAGTAAACACTCTCTAACACACTCTTACACACTCACACACACCCTCTCAGTAAACACTCTCTAACACACTCTTACACACTCAACACACGACCCTCTCTTAAACACTCTCTAACACACTCTTACACACTAAACACAACACCCACACTCTTACACACTCAACACACACCCTGAGACAGTAATCAATTACAACAGAGGTCTCTCAGTAAACACTCTCTAACTCACTCTTACACACTCAACACACACCCTCTCAGTAAACACTCTCTAACACACTCTTACACACTCAACACACACCCTCTCAGTAAACACTCTCTAACACACTCTTTTACGCACTCAACACACACCCTCTCAGTAAACACTCTCTAACACACTCTTACACACTCAACACACACCCTCTCAGTAAACACTCTCTAACACACTCTTACACACTCAACACACACCCTGAGACATTAATCAATTACAACAGATGTCTCTCAGTAAACACTCTCTAACACAGTCTTACACACTCAACACACACCCTCTCAGTAAACACTCTCTAACACAGTCTTACACACTCAACACACACCCTCTCAGTAAACACTCTCTAACACACTCTTACACACTCAACACACACCCTCTCAGTAAACACTCTCTAACACACTCTTACACACTCAACACACACCCTCTCAGTAAACACTCTCTAACACACTCTTACACACTCAACACACACCCTCTCAGTAAACACTCTCTAACACACTCTTACACACTCAACACACACCCTCTCAGTAAACACTCTCTAACTCACTCTTACACACTCAACACACACCCTCTCAGTAAACACTCTCTAACACACTCTTACACACTCAACACACACCCTCTCAGTAAACACTCTCTAACACACTCTTACACACTCAACACACACCCTCTCAGTAAACACTCTCTAACACACTCTTACACACTCAACACACACCCTCTCAGTAAACACTCTCTAACACACTCTTACACACTCAACACACACCCTCTCAGTAAACACTCTCTAACACACTCTTACACACTCAACACACACCCTCTCAGTAAACACTCTCTAACACACTCTTACACACTCAACACACACCCTCTCAGTAAACACTCTCTAACACACTCTTACACACTCAACACACACCCTCTCAGTAAACACTCTCTATCACACTCTTACACACTCAACACACACCCTCTCAGTGAACACTCTCTAACACACTCTTACACACTCAACACACACCCTGAGACAGTAATCAATTACAACAGATGTCTCTCAGTAAACACTCTCTAACACACTCTTACACACTCAACACACACCCTCTCAGTAAACACTCTCTAACACAGTCTTACACACTCAACACACACCCTCTCAGTAAACACTCTCTAACACACTCTTACACACTCAACACACACCCTCTCAGTAAACACTCTCTAACACACTCTTACACACTCAACACACACCCTCTCAGTAAACACTCTCTAACACACACCCTGAGACACAGTAATCAATTACAACAGAGGTCTCTCAGTAAACACTCTCTAACACACTCTTACACACTCAACACACACCCTCTCAGTAAACACTCTCTAACACACTCTTACACACTCAACACACACCCTCTCAGTAAACACTCTCTAACCACACTCTTACACACTCAACACACACCCTCTCAGTAAACACTCTCTATCACACTCTTACACACTCAACACACACCCTCTCAGTGAACACTCTCTAACACACTCTTACACACTCAACACACACCCTGAGACAGTAATCAATTACAACAGATGTCTCTCAGTAAACACTCTCTAACACACTCTTACACACTCAACACACACCCTCTCAGTAAACACTCTCTAACACAGTCTTACACACTCAACACACACCCTCTCAGTAAACACTCTCTAACACACTCTTACACACTCAACACACACCCTGAGACAGTAATCAATTACAACAGATGTCTCTCAGTATACACTCTCTAACACACTCTTACACACTCAACACACACCCTCTCAGTAAACACTCTCTAACACAGTCTTACACACTCAACACACACCCTCTCAGTAAACACTCTCTAACACACTCTTACACACTCAACACACACCCTCTCAGTAAACACTCTCTAACACAGTCTTACACACTCAACACACACCCTCTCAGTAAACACTCTCTAACTCACTCTTACACACTCAACACACACCCTCTCAGTAAACACTCTCTAACACACTCTTACACACTCAACACACACCCTCTCAGTAAACACTCTCTAACACACTCTTACACACTCAACACACACCCTCTCAGTAAACACTCTCTAACACACTCTTACACACTCAACACACACCCTCTCAGTAAACACTCTCTAACACACTCTTACACACTCAACACACACCCTCTCAGTAAACACTCTCTAACACAGTCTTACACACTCAACACACACCCTCTCAGTAAACACTCTCTAACACACTCTTACACACTCAACACACACCCTCTCAGTAAACACTCTCTAACACACTCTTACACACTCAACACACACCCTCTCAGTAAACACTCTCTAACACACTCTTACACACTCAACACACACCCTCTCAGTAAACACTCTCTAACACACTCTTACACACTCAACACACACCCTCTCAGTAAACACTCTCTAACACACTCTTACACACTCAACACACACCCTGAGACAGTAATCAATTACAACAGATGTCTCTCAGTAAACACTCTCTAACACACTCTTACACACTCAACACACACCCTCTCAGTAAACACTCTCTAACACACTCTTACACACTCAACACACACCCTCTCAGTAAACACTCTCTAACACACTCTTACACACTCAACACACACCCTCTCAGTAAACACTCTCTAACACACTCTTACACACTCAACACACACCCTCTCAGTAAACACTCTCTAACACACTCTTAACACTCAACACACACCCTCTCAGTAAACACTCTCTAACACACTCTTACACACTCAACACACACCCTCTCAGTAAACACTCTCTAACACACTCTTACACACTCAACACACACCCTCTCAGTAAACACTCTCTAACTCACTCTTACACACTCAACACACACCCTCTCAGTAAACACTCTCTAACTCACTCTTACACACTCAACACACACCCTCTCAGTAAACACTCTCTAACACACTCTTACACACTCAACACACACCCTCTCAGTAAACACTCTCTAACACACTCTTACACACTCAACACACACCCTCTCCGTAAACACTCTCTAACACACTCTTACACACTCAACACACACCCTCTCAGTAAACACTCTCTAACACAGTCTTACACACTCAACACACACCCTCTCAGTAAACACTCTCTAACTCACTCTTACACACTCAACACACACCCTCTCAGTAAACACTCTCTAACACACTCTTACACACTCAACACACACCCCTCTCAGTAAACACTCTCTAACACACTCTTACACACTCAACACACACCCTCTCAGTAAACACTCTCTAACACAGTCTTACACACTCAACACACACCCTCTCAGTAAACACTCTCTAACTCACTCTTACACACTCAACACACACCCTCTCAGTAAACACTCTCTAACACACTCTTACACACTCAACACACACCCTCTCAGTAAACACTCTCTAACACACTCTTACACACTCAACACACACCCTCTCAGTAAACACTCTCTAACACACTCTTACACACTCAACACACACCCTCTCAGTAAACACTCTCTAACACACTCTTACACACTCAACACACACCCTCTCAGTAAACACTCTCTAACACACTCTTACACACTCAACACACACCCTCTCAGTAAAACACTCTCTAACACACTCTTACACACTCAACACACACCCTCTCAGTAAACACTCTCTAACACACTCTTACACACTCAACACACACCCTCTCAGTAAACACTCTCTAACACACTCTTACACACTCAACACACACCCTCTCAGTAAACACTCTCTAACACACTCTTACACACTCAACACACACCCTCTCAGTAAACACTCTCTAACACAGTCCTTACACACTCAACACACACCCTCTCAGTAAACACTCTCTAACACACTCTTACACACTCAACACACACCCTGAGACAGTAATCAATTACAACAGATGTCTCTCAGTAAACACTCTCTAACACACTCTTACACACTCAACACACACCCTCTCAGTAAACACTCTCTAACACAGTCTTACACACTCAACACACACCCTCTCAGTAAACACTCTCTAACACACTCTTACACACTCAACACACACCCTCTCAGTAAACACTCTCTAACACAGTCTTAGACACTCAACACACACCCTCTCAGTAAACACTCTCTAACTCACTCTTACACACTCAACACACACCCTCTCAGTAAACACTCTCTAACTCACTCTTACACACTCAACACACACCCTCTCAGTAAACACTCTCTAACACACTCTTACACACTCAACACACACCCTCTCAGTAAACACTCTCTAACACACTCTTACACACTCAACACACACCCTCTCAGTAAACACTCTCTAACACACTCTTACACACTCAACACACACCCTCTCAGTAAACACTCTCTAACACAGTCTTACACACTCAACACACACCCTCTCAGTAAACACTCTCTAACACACTCTTACACACTCAACACACACCCTCTCAGTAAACACTCTCTAACACACTCTTACACACTCAACACACACCCTCTCAGTAAACACTCTCTAACACACTCTTACACACTCAACACACACCCTCTCAGTAAACACTCTCGAACACACTCTTACACACTCAACACACACCCTCTCAGTAAACACTCTCTAACACAGTCTTACACACTCAACACACACCCTCTCAGTAAACACTCTCTAACACACTCTTACACACTCAACACACACCCTCTCAGTAAACACTCTCTAACACACTCTTACACACTCAACACACACCCTCTCAGTAAACACTCTCTAACACACTCTTACACACTCAACACACACCCTCTCAGTAAACACTCTCTAACACACACCCTGAGACACAGTAATCAATTACAACAGAGGTCTCTCAGTAAACACTCTCTAACACACTCTTACACACTCAACACACACCCTCTCAGTAAACACTCTCTAACACACTCTTACACACTCAACACACACCCTCTCAGTAAACACTCTCTAACACACTCTTACACACTCAACACACACCCTCTCAGTAAACACTCTCTATCACACTCTTACACACTCAACACACACCCTCTCAGTGAACACTCTCTAACACACTCTTACACACTCAACACACACCCTGAGACAGTAATCAATTACAACAGATGTCTCTCAGTAAACACTCTCTAACACACTCTTACACACTCAACACACACCCTCTCAGTAAACACTCTCTAACACAGTCTTACACACTCAACACACACCCCTCTCAGTAAACACTCTCTAACACACTCTTACACACTCAACACACACCCTGAGACAGTAATCAATTACAACAGATGTCTCTCAGTAAACACTCTCTAACACACTCTTACACACTCAACACACACCCTCTCAGTAAACACTCTCTAACACAGTCTTACACACTCAACACACACCCTCTCAGTAAACACTCTCTAACACACTCTTACACACTCAACACACACCCTCTCAGTAAACACTCTCTAACACAGTCTTACACACTCAACACACACCCTCTCAGTAAACACTCTCTAACTCACTCTTACACACTCAACACACACCCTCTCAGTAAACACTCTCTAACACACTCTTACACACTCAACACACACCCTCTCAGTAAACACTCTCTAACACACTCTTACACACTCAACACACACCCTCTCAGTAAACACTCTCTAACACACTCTTACACACTCAACACACACCCTCTCAGTAAACACTCTCTAACACACTCTTACACACTCAACACACACCCTCTCAGTAAACACTCTCTAACACAGTCTTACACACTCAACACACACCCTCTCAGTAAACACTCTCTAACACACTCTTACACACTCAACACACACCCCTCTCAGTAAACACTCTCTAACACACTCTTACACACTCAACACACACCCTGAGACAGTAATCAATTACAACAGATGTCTCTCAGTAAACACTCTCTAACACAGTCTTACACACTCAACACACCCCTCTCAGTAAACACTCTCTAACACACTCTTACACACTCAACACACACCCTCTCAGTAAACACTCTCTAACACACTCTTACACACTCAACACACACCCTCTCAGTAAACACTCTCTAACACACTCTTACACACTCAACACACACCCTCTCAGTAAACACTCTCTAACACAGTCTTACACACTCAACACACACCCTCTCAGTAAACACTCTCTAACACACTCTTACACACTCAACACACACCCTCTCAGTAAACACTCTCTAACACACTCTTACACACTCAACACACACCCTGAGACAGTAATCAATTACAACAGATGTCTCTCAGTAAACACTCTCTAACACAGTCTTACACACTCAACACACACCCTCTCAGTAAACACTCTCTAACACAGTCTTACACACTCAACACACACCCTCTCAGTAAACACTCTCTAACACACTCTTACACACTCAACACACACCCTCTCAGTAAACACTCTCTAACACACTCTTACACACTCAACACACACCCTCTCAGTAAACACTCTCTAACACACTCTTACACACTCAACACACACCCTCTCAGTAAACACTCTCTAACACACTCTTACACACTCAACACACACCCTCTCAGTAAACACTCTCTAACACACTCTTACACACTCAACACACACCCTCTCAGTAAACACTCTCTAACACACTCTTACACACTCAACACACACCCTCTCAGTAAACACTCTCTAACACACTCTTACACACTCAACACACACCCTCTCAGTAAACACTCTCTAACACACTCTTACACACTCAACACACACCCTCTCAGTAAACACTCTCTAACACACTCTTACACACTCAACACACACCCTCTCAGTAAACACTCTCTAACACACTCTTAGACACTCAACACACACCCTCTCAGTAAACACTCTCTAACACACTCTTACACACTCAACACACACCCTCTCAGTAAACACTCTCTAACACACTCTTACACACTCAACACACACCCTCTCAGTAAACACTCTCTAACTCACTCTTACACACTCAACACACACCCTCTCAGTAAACACTCTCTAACTCACTCTTACACACTCAACACACACCCTCTCAGTAAACACTCTCTAACACACTCTTACACACTCAACACACACCCTCTCAGTAAACACTCTCTAACACACTCTTACACACTCAACACACACCCTCTCAGTAAACACTCTCTAACACACTCTTACACACTCAACACACACCCTCTCAGTAAACACTCTCTAACACAGTCTTACACACTCAACACACACCCTCTCAGTAAACACTCTCTAACTCACTCTTACACACTCAACACACACCCTCTCAGTAAACACTCTCTAACACACTCTTACACACTCAACACACACCCTCTCAGTAAACACTCTCTAACACACTCTTACACACTCAACACACACCCTCTCAGTAAACACTCTCTAACACAGTCTTACACACTCAACACACACCCTCTCAGTAAACACTCTCTAACTCACTCTTACACACTCAACACACACCCTCTCAGTAAACACTCTCTAACACACTCTTACACACTCAACACACACCCTCTCAGTAAACACTCTCTAACACACTCTTACACACTCAACACACACCCCCTCAGTAAACACTCTCTAACACACTCTTACACACTCAACACACACCCTCTCAGTAAACACTCTCTAACACACTCTTACACACTCAACACACACCCTCTCAGTAAACACTCTCTAACACACTCTTACACACTCAACACACACCCTCTCAGTAAACACTCTCTAACACACTCTTACACACTCAACACACACCCTCTCAGTAAACACTCTCTAACACACTCTTACACACTCAACACACACCCTCTCAGTAAACACTCTCTAACACACTCTTACACACTCAACACACACCCTCTCAGTAAACACTCTCTAACACAAGTCTTACACACTCAACACACACCCTCTCAGTAAACACTCTCTAACACACTCTTACACACTCAACACACACCCTGAGACAGTAATCAATTACAACAGATGTCTCTCAGTAAACACTCTCTAACACACTCTTACACACTCAACACACACCCTCTCAGTAAACACTCTCTAACACACTCTTACCACACATCAACACACACCCTCTCAGTAAACACTCTCTAACACAGTCTTACACACTCAACACACACCCTCTCAGTAAACACTCTCTAACTCACTCTTACACACTCAACACACACCCTCTCAGTAAACACTCTCTAACTCACTCTTACACACTCAACACACCACCCTCTCAGTAAACACTCTCTAACACACTCTTACACACTCAACACACACCCTCTCAGTAAACACTCTCTAACACACTCTTACACACTCAACACACACCCTCTCAGTAAACACTCTCTAACACACTCTTACACACTCAACACACACCCTCTCAGTAAACACTCTCTAACACACTCTTACACACTCAACACACACCCTCTCAGTAAACACTCTCTAACACACTCTTACACACTCAACACACACCCTCTCAGTAAACACTCTCTAACACACTCTTACACACTCAACACACACCCTCTCAGTAAACACTCTCTAACACACTCTTACACACTCAACACACACCCTCTCAGTAAACACTCTCTAACACACTCTTACACACTCAACACACACCCTCTCAGTAAACACTCTCTAACACACTCTTACACACTCAACACACACCCTCTCAGTAAACACTCTCTAACACACTCTTACACACTCAACACACACCCTCTCAGTAAACACTCTCTAACACACTCTTACACACTCAACACACACCCTCTCAGTAAACACTCTCTAACACACTCTTACACACTCAACACACACCCTCTCAGTAAACACTCTCTAACACACTCTTACACACTCAACACACACCCTCTCAGTAAACACTCTCTAACACACTCTTACACACTCAACACACACCCTCTCAGTAAACACTCTCTAACACACTCTTACACACTCAACACACACCCTGAGACAGTAATCAATTACAACAGATGTCTCTCAGTAAACACTCTCTAACACACTCTTACACACTCAACACACACCCTCTCAGTAAACACTTTCTAACACACTCTTACACACTCAACACACACCCTCTCAGTAAACACTCTCTAACACACTCTTACACACTCAACACACACCCTCTCAGTAAACACTCTCTAACACAGTCTTACACACTCAACACACACCCTGAGACAGTAATCAATTACAACAGATGTCTCTCAGTAAACACTCTCTAACACACTCTTACACACTCAACACACCACCCTCTCAGTAAACACTTTCTAACACACTCTTACACACTCAACACACACCCCTCTCAGTAAACACTCTCTAACACAGTCTTACACACTCAACACACCCCCTCTCAGTAAACACTCTCTAACACACTCTTACACACTCAACACACACCCTCTCAGTAAACACTCTCTAACACACTCTTACACACTCAACACACACCCTCTCAGTAAACACTCTCTAACACACTCTTACACACTCAACACACACCCTCTCAGTAAACACTCTCTAACACACTCTTACACACTCAACACACACCCTCTCAGTAAACACTCTCTAACACACTCTTACACACTCAACACACACCCTCTCAGTAAACACTCTCTAACACACTCTTACACACTCAACACAAACCCTCTCAGTAAACACTCTCTAACACACTCTTACACACTCAACACAAACCCTCTCAGTAAACACTCTCTAACACACTCTTACACACTCAACACACACCCTCTCAGTAAACACTCTCTAACACACTCTTACACACTCAACACACACCCTGACTGGTCTGGTGCTGAAGATAGTCCTGAATGAAACTGAAGATCTGCCCAGACTGAGTCACTGACAGGCTGCTGTACACATCATCAAATCCTTTCACTCTGAAAAACAAGGAAAAGAATGAAAGTAATCAGGGAATAAAAAACAAATATATAGAATTATTTTTCAGAATGTCATTTAGAAGAAAAAGCACTTGGTTAGTGACATATTTCACTCAGTTACAATAATAATAATAATAATAATAATAATAATAATAATAACAATAATACATTTTATTAGTCGCCTTTCTGTCTCTCAAAGACACCTCACAAAAAGAGTACAAAGTAGACAAAATAGACAATAATTAAATAATAAAATAAACAACATTAAAACAGGTTAAAATAAGACAACGCTATATATCTTTCATTTATTGAAACATTCCAATTTAATTTCCCAACGTTTTACCTCAGCCTCTGGCATACAGACAGAATATTAGAGATCATTTATTTATTCCAGACCCTAGAAACTCCCAGAGAGAGCTAACATGACTTTTATTAAAATCCTAATTATTCTTTGTGTTCAATTTATTTAGTCAGACAAATATAATTTTGTATTTAAAAAAAAATAATTGGACTTATGAATCGTGACCATTTTCCCCAACCCTATGGATTCCTCCCACCCGAAATAAATCTTTTCAAGTTCCAGCTGGGTTCAAACAGGTGACAGACAGAGATAATAAAGTAAAAATTATCCTTTAAATAAACATATTTACGTACATTTACAATCTTTGAAATGTGTAATTTTAGTAATGCTTAAACTTTATGCTGTAAATCTAGAAAATCTATGTTAGCACGTTAGCTCGCGGTTAGCACGTTAGCTCGCGGTTAGCACGTTAGCTCGCGGTAAGTACAGTAGTTCGCGGTTAGCACGTTAGCTCGCGGTTAGCACGTTAGCTCGCGGTAAGTACAGTAGTTCGCGGTTAGCACGTTAGCTCGCGGTTAGCACGTTAGCTAGCGGTTAGCACGTTAGCTCGCGGTTAGTACGGTAGCTGGCGGTTAGCACGTTAGCTAGCGGTTAGCACGTTAGCTCGCGGTTAGTACGGTAGGTAGCGGTTAGCACGTTAGCTCGCGGTTAGCACGTTAGCTCGCGGTTAGTACGGTAGGTAGCGGTAAGTACAGTAGTTCGCGGTTAGCACGTTAGCTCGCGGTTAGCACGTTAGCTAGCGGTTAGCACGTTAGCTCGCGGTTAGTACGGTAGCTGGCGGTTAGCACGTTAGCTAGCGGTTAGCACGTTAGCTCGCGGTTAGTACGGTAGGTAGCGGTTAGCACGTTAGCTCGCGGTTAGCACGTTAGCTCGCGGTAAGTACAGTAGTTCGCGGTAAGTACAGTAGTTCGCGGTAAGCACGTTAGCTCGCGGTTAGCACGTTAGCTCGCGGTAAGTACAGTAGTTCGCGGTAAGTACAGTAGTTCGCGGTAAGTACAGTAGTTCGCGGTAAGCACGTTAGCTCGCGGTTAGCACGTTAGCTCACGGTAAGTACGGTAGTTCGCAGTTAGCCCGTTAGCTCGCGGTTAGCACGTTAGCTCGCGGTTAGCACGTTAGCTCGCGGTTAGCACGTTAGCTCGCGGTAAGTACAGTAGTTCGCGGTTAGCACGTTAGCTCGCGGTTAGCACGTTAGCTCGCGGTTAGCATGTTGCCTCACGTTTACACCACCTTTTAAGAAGGTTGCAGAGCGACATTGTGAGAAAGTAGAACATGCTGTGAAAGCTTTGTGCTTGCTGGATTTTACTTTACCTCAGAAAAAGCACGTTACCTCACGGTCAGCGCGCCGCCTAAAGCGATATTTCCTGGTTCAAATTAGTGTTCCGTACGTTTTCAGTAGTTTTGTCCGTAATTTTTTTATTTAATTTTGTAATTTTGAATGTTTTTTAGAGCAAAACATGCTTGTTGTGTACAGAGTTGCAGTTGTGGAGCTCTTGTTTCATTATTATTAGTTTTTAAAGTAAAAAAAGTTTCCAGAGGAGATATCAGAGTTACATGTGTGTACTGAAGTGGAAGAAAACATCCAGTTTGGCGAGGAATGTGTTGGAAACGCTGGCTGTGCTGTTATTCCAGAATGTCAGGTAAAGTACACATGATATGATACAAAAGCTGAATTTCTGTTATTTGGAAATTACTAAAAGAGATAAATGATAACATAATACTACATTTCTTCCTTCCTAAGGCATCAGGAAGTGAGTCATGTGGAAAACTTTAAAGATGTTTTATAATTGTTAATATTTAAAAAGTAATTTCTCTTTCTATTATTATGATGATGATGATGATGATGATGTTAAAGGTTACTAAGTACCTATTATTTTAAATAATCTTTGAACAGCAAAATTACATACTTATGTGTGTTACTTATGAATTATTTGTCATAGGTTATGTAACTAATATGAAAATTCTAATATTGTTATAATATAATAATACATTGTTAAAGTTAAGCCATAGCCAGCAATTGATTAATTCAGGAATAAATACTGCTGACACAGTAGTATTTGCATTTGATATAAAGCTTGTTTTCAGATATACACAGTAAAATAAAAATTGATAATATTTTTATGTGTATGCACTACAAAAATATGTCACCTAGAACTACAACAAGACAGTCAAACAATAAAGAACTCAGATAAGGACATTAGCCTTTGGATGGTGGATATGAAGCCCACTATGAATCCCAGCTTTTCTGTAGCACAAGTGTTCATGTGTAAATGCTATTAAAATGTAAATTTTATTAAGCTCACATTTCTCTGTAGGCGTCGCAGCTGATGTTCCGGGGGATGACTGACAGGGTGTTTGGACCAATTGCAGAAAGGAAGAGATGAAGATATGTCTGGAACCACAGGGCAAAGTCCTGCGTGCTGAAGGTCTGGAATCGAGGAGCCAAAGCTAGCAGTGTGATGTTCAGGATGGTTTCTGACACCGCTGGAGGAATGTGAGTTATGTTCGTCTGAAAACACACAACATTTGTGGGTAAGTACTCAGTAGAGGTAACAGTAACGTGAATGAGATATTAAATTATCAATTCAAAAGCCTTCAGCAGCTATAATGTACTTTCAAATAACTGCTATGTCATCATTTGACCACCTGACAGTATTTTTTATTTAAAAGTTGAAGTTGAACTTTGATCACTATTAACTTTAACATATTTGGATTAGCAATTGTATTTATTTATGTAACTACAATTTAAAAAAATATATTGATCGTCATGTTTTTCTTATTTAGTAATCTTTTACAGACTTTTTACTGGTTTTACTGGTTTTTACTGGTTCCGGCCATGGAAAATCAGGACCTTGGAGCCCTTTTGGTCGTATGTCAGCACATACATAACATATACAACTGAGATATTTCTCCTCTGAAACGCTAAATTGCATTGCAGGAAACATGCTACACAAATCCTCACACTAATACAAATTCCACTGCACTTAATACAATGACAGTAATTATTTACACAAAAATCCTTAGGCCTCAGGCATCCCTCACTGTTAAGTCTAAGCAGTTTTTCTTAACATGTGCTATAAATCTGTACATCTGCACATATGAAAAAGTATAACACTCACATATTAAGAAACCAGATTTTCACATAGTTCAGGAAAGTTTTTTCCTTATTGAATGAATGATGCCTGAAATGTTCAAATTGTCACAATTTTGCTATGTGATTATAAGCTTGACAGGGACATACATTCAAAAATGTTTTTATTTATATATTTTTTACTGGTGCAGATAACAGATTGAATGTGAAAAATGTAATATGTAACCTAATCATAAGGTTTACTATTTTAAAGTAATAGAGTATGATTACACAGATCAACCATAAGATTAAAACCACCTCCTTGTTTCTACATTCATTGTCCACTCTATCCGCCCCAGCTGACCATACAGGAGCACTTTGTAGTTCTACATTTACAGACTGTTGTTCACCTGATTCTCTGTATACTTTGTTACCCTGTTATTTAATGATCAGGACCCCCACAGGACCACCAAAAGTATACAGAGATACAACCTACAGTCTGTTAGTGTGAGAACTACAAAGTTCTTCTATGTGGTCAGCGGAACTGATAAACTGGACAGTGAGTGTAAACATAAGGAGGTGGTTTTAGTAGTATAGGTAATCTGTGTATTTAATTATTTTTGAAAGACCTGTTCTTGAAGCCATGAGACAAAGACACGTTTGAAAAAAAAATAAGATATCATTAAACAACAGAAAACACTACAGTTTGATGTAACTATGCAATATGTCATAGGTTATACATAAACTATGCAGACGTGCTCAGAGGAGACTACTCATTTCTAATTAGGTTACAACAGCTAACAGGCATTTGCATTGGCTACAGTGTTGGGAGGAGAAGCAGGGTCATTCTATTCACGCCGGGCCAGGGTCGGCTGTGGCATTGCAGAGGCCCGAGATCAAGTTTAAGTTCCATAAGACAGAAAAAAATCAGGAGTGAATTGCTGTTAATTTTCTTTTTTTTCTGTGTAAGCTTAAAACTTTTAGTGTACAGGGGTTTAAGTACTACTAGCATACTAGCATATTTGAGCTACACTGTGCTATATTCAAAGTGTAAAATATCAGAATGAAAATTGTAAAATGTAATTAATAACATGATTGTAAAATTCTGAAACTATTACCCAAGCATCCAGCCTAATAAGATTAGCAAACATGAATTTCAGAATTTTTTTTAAAACTCTGTAAACTTTTTGAAATTTGTCAATCACAAAATTTGAATGCATGTCAAATAAAAGGAAAAATATACATATATAACTAACATACATCTAGAATAAAAATACAGAGCTGTTCTTCTCTTGAACATAACAAGATTAGTTGCTTTAGTGTTGGCTCCAAACATGAACATGAACATAAAAACGAACCTCCTTGGTGACGTTGACAAAAGTCTCAAAGAAGACGCTGAGCTGCTCCTCTCCGGAGGATGAGAGTATCCCCATCAACACTTCCTCTACCAGTGTCTCGTTCTGTAGAGCGCCGCTGGATGGATCTAGTATCAGCTCTGCTTTCTGTTCTGGAGAAAGGGAGTCTAGAACCGAAACCTAAATGGAATAAGATAAGAATTGGCACTTAAGGTATTGTTCTCTCTAGGGTTGCAGTGTTGTGATTTGATAGCAAATAACAAACTCCAGTTATTGATAGAGGCTCTAGAAATCTTAATCCAATGTCAAGAACACTAAACAAGCACTTTACCGCAGAGATGTTCAAGTCTTTGAGATCAGAGTAGTCTGCTGTTGTTGAGAACGTGCCCAAGTTAATGTCCAGCCATTCAGCATCACTGTGAATATCCTTTCTGCAAGCTGTTCAGACGAGAAACAAAATAATAAAAACACACCACAACTGTACAGGTACAAGTCACATGATGAGAGAACTGCACCTGAGAAACAATGCCGCCGAGACATAGTGGCAGTACACGCGAGGCAACAGGGGTTACAGAGGGGTATCTACCTGGTGTGTTTAGCTGTGCTGCAAGATCCTTCAGGTATTTGACTAACACCTTGGTTATTTCCTCCCTCCTGCTGGCAGTCATGTTAGAGAACACTCTGCTTATTCCAGAAACGCTGCAAGAAAAGAAGAGTGTTTTTGATGAGGGACTAACTTTTAGGCGGCTCACCAAAACAATCTTTCCATTCATTTCGCTCCTGGTTGCATAGGTAAAATATGGGATAGCATTGCTGAGCCAGAGTCTTGGAAGTAGAGACTCACATCACTCGGTAGTTGGTGCAGTTTGTGTTGTTGATGGCTGTTACCAGCATCTCTGCAGTGAAACTGGGAAGGACAGGGTTCAGCCTGACCTCAAACCACTTCCTCCAGTCAGAGGTGTCAAACTCTGGAAACTCAATGCTGATGATGTTAAACGTTCGATTCATCATCACATCTCTCACAGCTGGGACGATATGAACAACCTGCAGAGAAGCAATGCAGTAGGTCGGAATGGTACTTCAAGCAAATGTTTCACGTCAGGCCACTGATGCCGCCATACTGGAAGGGTTGTTTGTGCCAGAGGTTTCAGTTAGTGTATGTCAGTTACCTCTCGATCAGTGAGGGCTGTGAGAAACTCGTCCACGTTGTCGAGAGCATCGCCTTTCTCCAGCTGATGGAACACTAGGTCGATCTGACTTGTGCTGTTCAGTGCTCCAGAGGACAGAGTGAGTTCAGCTGCTTGGCTAGGGGTCAGCAGGTCCAAAGACTCAAACTGCAACATGACACAGAGCAGCCGTTAGCGCCCGGGGCCGACCGACCACGTCAGACCCACAAACACGGTGCAACTGGTTTAAGTCTGATATTACTCACGCTGAGGAAGCGTTCATTCAGGACGACAAGCTCGCCCAGGGTAGCATAGGTGGAGAAGTTGCCAAAGTTCTTTGCTAGCCAGTCTCTGCTGCCAGAAGTGCGGGACAGACAATGGGGATCTAAAATAGTCACAAAGCGGCAGGGAACACCATCAGAACATTAAAAGAGATCCTCATTCATGGCTTTTACTTGACCAACATTGTAAGAAGGGAGGACAGCACAGGTGTTCAAGCAATGGTTTTCCAAGTACCTGATGGCTTAGGTCTTGAGAGGAAAGGATAGATGAAGTAATTGAAGATGGACCATTTCTGTTTGTCCTCCATGAGTTGATCCTGCCTGCTAAGAGACTCCACCCTAAGTTGGACGAGGAGAGATTAGACCTTTTGATGGATTGTATGTTTGTTCACCACAAACTTGAAGCCATAAAACCCAACTGTGGTGTCCTGAAATTTCACTTTCCATACTTACACAACTTGGTAGCTGCGACAGCTGAAGTTCTTGGAACTGAGACAAGAGAGGAAGTCTGCGGACACTGATGACAAAAATGGCCTGAGCCTGATCTGGAACCACGTGGTGATGAAATCAGCATCTGCAAGCTGTACCTCGCTGAAGTTGTTGACTTTCACCTCGCCGATTGCATCCAGAACATACGGGTCGAGCAGACTGACGTTAAGGGTCTGTATGAGGAAGCGGAAATGTCAACGTCCCATTTCAATTTCAAGCAAAAATGTCCTTTTGTATTGTATTACTGCTCAACGTTTTTCTACCGTGTTGGAGTAAGCATCCAGGGCTTCATCTAGAGGTGCTGCAAACTTTTGGAAGAAAAGATTCCAAATTTCCCTGCTATAGTTCATGTTGCTGACTAGCTTGCAGGCCATGACTTTGACCAGATCGCTGGAGGACAGAGCTGCAACCTTGAAAGGGAAGAATGTGTAAGCCAAAACAGAAAGAGAACATTTCGTGGTGGTGCAGCTGACGACATAAAGCATAAGAGAGATAGAGGCCTTACTGGTGAGCAGACGTAGTCAGAGATGCTGAAGTTGCAGAGCCGTGCAGAGGTATTTCCAACGGTGACCTGAGTCTCACGTGGATGACTGCAGGGAATAAAACTCCATTATCTCACTTGTAACAGTTGACGCAAGTTTGCAATGTTTGACCCATTCAGAACACCTGGACTCACCTTCCTACACTTTGACAAACGTGTTGTGCTGCAAATAGAAGGAGAATGAATGAAAAAGTCAACACCAGACTACTTAAAAATAGATTTGTGTCATTGCCTCTGGACAATAAGACATTTTAGGTGACTTTTGATCACTTACCATCTGCTCCTGTCTTCTTGCACTAAAACAGAGAGGTACAATATTAGCAAACATGAACAGTCCTCTGTACATTTTGCCAATTACAAATATAAGATGATGCAGTTGACAACCGAATATTACTTACCACACCAACAGGGAAGGGCACTGTGCAATCTAGGTCGGAGCAAAGAAAATAAAACACTGAGCTGATGTGATCCTAAGACAATTAGGTCATTTTTGGAATTTGAGATAATTGTATACCTTTTGGCAAGGTCTGGGTCAGCGTTTCTCTGCTTGATCTGAGTTCTTGTTCAAGGTCGAGTGGAAGGACTGCCAGACTCATGTCCATGCCCTTCAAGCTGTGTTAAAAAGGAAGCATTCAATTTGTCCATTTTTGTCCACTAAATATGTGATCCAGTGTGTGGTCTAACACTTTTTAAAGAAAAGAAAAGGAATCAATCACTCACATTGCCTCATAGGAGTCACAGCTGAGGTTTCCAGGGATCACTAGCAACCACGTGGGTTGGAAACTGGCCAGCACAACGGACAGATACTCTTGGAACCACAACTCAAACTGACTCGGTCGGAAATTGGTAAAATTGGGAGCAAGAGCCGTCAATGTCACGTTCAGGATTGTGTCTCTCACAGCTGCGTTTTCAATGAAGTCAATTTTTTCCTAGAGAGGAAAAGATTCCCAGCTTTAAAAGCCTTGTAGGCACTCTAGCGCATGGCCACCATCTTGATATCTTTTTCAGTGTCAGCTGTGGTCACGTTTACTCTTCAAATGTGAACAACTAACCTCATTGGTGACGTTGACAAAAGTCTCAAAGAAGACGCTGAGCTGCTCCTCTCCGGAGGATGAGAGTATCCCCATCAACACTTCCTCTACCAGTGTCTCGTTCTGTAGAGCGCCGCTGGATGGATCTAGTATCAGCTCTGCTTTCTGTTCTGGATAAAGGGAGTCTAGAACCGAAACCTAAATGGAATAAGATAAGAATTGGCACTTAAGGTATTGTTCTCTCTAGGGTTGCAGTGTTGTGATTTGATAGCAAATAACAAACTCCAGTTATTGATAGACGCTCTAGAAATCTTAATCCAATGTCAAGAACACTAAACAAGCACTTTACCGCAGAGATGTTCAAGTCTTTGAGATCAGAGTAGTCTGCTGTTGTTGAGAACGTGCCCAAGTTAATGTCCAGCCATTCAGCATCACTGTGAATATCCTTTCTGCAAGCTGTTCAGACGAGAAACAAAATAATAAAAACACACCACAACTGTACAGGTACAAGTCACATGATGAGAGAACTGCACCTGAGAAACAATGCCGCCGAGACATAGTGGCAGTACACGCGAGGCAACAGAGGTGTACAGAGGGGTATCTACCTGGTGTGTTTAGCTGTGCTGCAAGATCCTTCAGGTATTTGACTAACACCTTGGTTATTTCCTCCCTCCTGCTGGCAGTCATGTTAGAGAACACTCTGCTTATTCCAGAAACGCTGCAAGAAAAGAAGAGTGTTTTTGATGAGGGACTAACTTTTAGGCGGCTCACCAAAACAATCTTTCCATTCATTTCGCTCCTGGTTGCATAGGTAAAATATGGGATAGCATTGCTGAGCCAGAGTCTTGGAAGTAGAGACTCACATCACTCGGTAGTTGGTGCAGTTTGTGTTGTTGATGGCTGTTACCAGCATCTCTGCAGTGAAACTGGGAAGGACAGGGTTCAGCCTGACCTCAAACCACTTCCTCCAGTCAGAGGTGTCAAACTCTGGAAACTCAATGCTGATGATGTTAAACGTTCGATTCATCATCACATCTCTCACAGCTGGGACGATATGAACAACCTGCAGAGAAGCAATGCAGTAGGTCGGAATGGTACTTCAAGCAAATGTTTCACGTCAGGCCACTGATGCCGCCATACTGGAAGGGTTGTTTGTGCCAGAGGTTTCAGTTAGTGTATGTCAGTTACCTCTCGATCAGTGAGGGCTGTGAGAAACTCGTCCACGTTGTCGAGAGCATCGCCTTTCTCCAGCTGATGGAACACTAGGTCGATCTGACTTGTGCTGTTCAGTGCTCCAGAGGACAGAGTGAGTTCAGCTGCTTGGCTAGGGGTCAGCAGGTCCAAAGACTCAAACTGCAACATGACACAGAGCAGCCGTTAGCGCCCGGGGCCGACCGACCACGTCAGACCCACAAACACGGTGCAACTAGTTTAAGTCTGATATCACTCACGCTGAGGAAGCGTTCATTCAGGACGACAAGCTCGCCCAGGGTAGCATAGGTGGAGAAGTTGCCAAAGTTCTTTGCTAGCCAGTCTCTGCTGCCAGAAGTGCCGGACAGACAATGGGGATCTAAAATAGTCACAAAGCGGCAGGGAACACCATCAGAACATTAAAAGAGATCCTCATTCATGGCTTTTACTTGACCAACATTGTAAGAAGGGAGGACAGCACAGGTGTTCAAGCAATGGTTTTCCAAGTACCTGATGGCTTAGGTCTTGAGAGGAAAGGATAGATGAAGTAATTGAAGATGGACCATTTCTGTTTGTCCTCCATGAGTTGATCCTGCCTGCTAAGAGACTCCACCCTAAGTTGGACGAGGAGAGATTAGACCTTTTGATGGATTGTATGTTTGTTCACCACAAACTTGAAGCCATAAAACCCAGCTGTGGTGTCCTGAAATTTCACTTTCCATACTTACACAACTTGGTAGCTGCGACAGCTGAAGTTCTTGGAACTGAGACAAGAGAGGAAGTCTGCGGACACTGATGACAAAAATGGCCTGAGCCTGATCTGGAACCACGTGGTGATGAAATCAGCATCTGCAAGCTGTACCTCGCTGAAGTTGTTGACTTTCACCTCGCCGATTGCATCCAGAACATACGGGTCGAGCAGACTGACGTTAAGGGTCTGTATGAGGAAGCGGAAATGTCAACGTCCCATTTCAATTTCAAGCAAAAATGTCCTTTTGTATTGTATTACTGCTCAACGTTTTTCTACCGTGTTGGAGTAAGCATCCAGGGCTTCATCTAGAGGTGCTGCAAACTTTTGGAAGAAAAGATTCCAAATTTCCCTGCTATAGTTCATGTTGCTGACTAGCTTGCAGGCCATGACTTTGACCAGATCGCTGGAGGACAGAGCTGCAACCTTGAAAGGGAAGAATGTGTAAGCCAAAACAGAAAGAGAACATTTCGTGGTGGTGCAGCTGACGACATAAAGCATAAGAGAGATAGAGGCCTTACTGGTGAGCAGACGTAGTCAGAGATGCTGAAGTTGCAGAGCCGTGCAGAGGTATTTCCAACGGTGACCTGAGTCTCACGTGGATGACTGCAGGGAATAAAACTCCATTATCTCACTTGTAACAGTTGACGCAAGTTTGCAATGTTTGACCCATTCAGAACACCTGGACTCACCTTCCTACACTTTGACAAACGTGTTGTGCTGCAAATAGAAGGAGAATGAATGAAAAAGTCAACACCAGACTACTTAAAAATAGATTTGTGTCATTGCCTCTGGACAATAAGACATTTTAGGTGACTTTTGATCACTTACCATCTGCTCCTGTCTTCTTGCACTAAAACAGAGAGGTGCAATATTAGCAAACATGAACAGTCCTCTGTACATTTTGCCAATTACAAATATAAGATGATGCAGTTGACAACCGAATATTACTTACCACACCAACAGGGAAGGGCACTGTGCAATCTAGGTCGGAGCAAAGAAAATAAAACACTGAGCTGATGTGATCCTAAGACAATTAGGTCATTTTTGGAATTTGAGATAATTGTATACCTTTTGGCAAGGTCTGGGTCAGCGTTTCTCTGCTTGATCTGAGTTCTTGTTCAAGGTCGAGTGGAAGGACTGCCAGACTCATGTCCATGCCCTTCAAGCTGTGTTAAAAAGGAAGCATTCAATTTGTCCATTTTTGTCCACTAAATATGTGATCCAGTGTGTGGTCTAACACTTTTTAAAGAAAAGAAAAGGAATCAATCACTCACATTGCCTCATAGGAGTCACAGCTGAGGTTTCCAGGGATCACTAGCAACCACGTGGGTTGGAAACTGGCCAGCACAACGGACAGATACTCTTGGAACCACAACTCAAACTGACTCGGTCGGAAATTGGTAAAATTGGGAGCAAGAGCCGTCAATGTCACGTTCAGGATTGTGTCTCTCACAGCTGCGTTTTCAATGAAGTCAATTTTTTCCTAGAGAGGAAAAGATTCCCAGCTTTAAAAGCCTTGTAGGCACTCTAGCGCATGGCCACCATCTTGATATCTTTTTCAGTGTCAGCTGTGGTCATGTTTACTCTTCAAATGTGAACAACTAACCTCTTTGGTGACGTTGACAAAAGTCTCAAAGAAGACGCTGAGCTGCTCCTCTCCGGAGGATGAGAGTATCCCCATCAACACTTCCTCTACCAGTGTCTCGTTCTGTAGAGCGCCGCTGGATGGATCTAGTATCAGCTCTGCTTTCTGTTCTGGAGAAAGGGAGTCTAGAACCGAAACCTAAATGGAATAAGATAAGAATTGGCACTTAAGGTATTGTTCTCTCTAGGGTTGCAGTGTTGTGATTTGATAGCAAATAACAAACTCCAGTTATTGATAGACGCTCTAGAAATCTTAATCCAATGTCAAGAACACTAAACAAGCACTTTACCGCAGAGATGTTCAAGTCTTTGAGATCAGAGTAGTCTGCTGTTGTTGAGAACGTGCCCAAGTTAATGTCCAGCCATTCAGCATCACTGTGAATATCCTTTCTGCAAGCTGTTCAGGCCGAGAAACAAAATAATAAAAACACACCACAACTGTACAGGTACAAGTCACATGATGAGAGAACTGCACCTGAGAAACAATGCCGCCGAGACATAGTGGCAGTACACGCGAGGCAACAGGGGTTACAGAGGGGTATCTACCTGGTGTGTTTAGCTGTGCTGCAAGATCCTTCAGGTATTTGACTAACACCTTGGTTATTTCCTCCCTCCTGCTGGCAGTCATGTTAGAGAACACTCTGCTTATTCCAGAAACGCTGCAAGAAAAGAAGAGTGTTTTTGATGAGGGACTAACTTTTAGGCGGCTCACCAAAACAATCTTTC
The DNA here is from genome assembly GCA_021613375.1 of Megaleporinus macrocephalus. Classification (NCBI taxonomy): domain Eukaryota; kingdom Metazoa; phylum Chordata; class Actinopteri; order Characiformes; family Anostomidae; genus Megaleporinus; species Megaleporinus macrocephalus. Next base: position 42,322,971 of record CM038722.1, read on the forward strand.
CATTCATTTCGCTCCTGGTTGCATAGGTAAAATATGGGATAGCATTGCTGAGCCAGAGTCTTGGAAGTAGAGACTCACATCACTCGGTAGTTGGTGCAGTTTGTGTTGTTGATGGCTGTTACCAGCATCTCTGCAGTGAAACTGGGAAGGACAGGGTTCAGCCTGACCTCAAACCACTTCCTCCAGTCAGAGGTGTCAAACTCTGGAAACTCAATGCTGATGATGTTAAACGTTCGATTCATCATCACATCTCTCACAGCTGGGACGATATGAACAACCTGCAGAGAAGCAATGCAGTAGGTCGGAATGGTACTTCAAGCAAATGTTTCACGTCAGGCCACTGATGCCGCCATACTGGAAGGGTTGTTTGTGCCAGAGGTTTCAGTTAGTGTATGTCAGTTACCTCTCGATCAGTGAGGGCTGTGAGAAACTCGTCCACGTTGTCGAGAGCATCGCCTTTCTCCAGCTGATGGAACACTAGGTCGATCTGACTTGTGCTGTTCAGTGCTCCAGAGGACAGAGTGAGTTCAGCTGCTTGGCTAGGGGTCAGCAGGTCCAAAAGACTCAAACTGCAACATGACACAGAGCAGCCGTTAGCGCCCGGGGCCGACCGACCACGTCAGACCCACAAACACGGTGCAACTAGTTTAAGTCTGATATCACTCACGCTGAGAAGCGTTCATTCAGGACGACAAGCTCGCCCAGGGTAGCATAGGTGGAGAAGTTGCCAAAGTTCTTTGCTAGCCAGTCTCTGCTGCCAGAAGTGCCGGACAGACAATGGGGATCTAAAATAGTCACAAAGCGGCAGGGAACACCATCAGAACATTAAAAGAGATCCTCATTCATGGCTTTTACTTGACCAACATTGTAAGAAGGGAGGACAGCACAGGTGTTCAAGCAATGGTTTTCCAAGTACCTGATGGCTTAGGTCTTGAGAGGAAAGGATAGATGAAGTAATTGAAGATGGACCATTTCTGTTTGTCCTCCATGAGTTGATCCTGCCTGCTAAGAGACTCCACCCTAAGTTGGACGAGGAGAGATTAGACCTTTTGATGGATTGTATGTTTGTTCACCACAAACTTGAAGCCATAAAACCCAGCTGTGGTGTCCTGAAATTTCACTTTCCATACTTACACAACTTGGTAGCTGCGACAGCTGAAGTTCTTGGAACTGAGACAAGAGAGGAAGTCTGCGGACACTGATGACAAAAATGGCCTGAGCCTGATCTGGAACCACGTGGTGATGAAATCAGCATCTGCAAGCTGTACCTCGCTGAAGTTGTTGACTTTCACCTCGCCGATTGCATCCAGAACATACGGGTCGAGCAGACTGACGTTAAGGGTCTGTATGAGGAAGCGGAAATGTCAACGTCCCATTTCAATTTCAAGCAAAAATGTCCTTTTGTATTGTATTACTGCTCAACGTTTTTCTACCGTGTTGGAGTAAGCATCCAGGGCTTCATCTAGAGGTGCTGCAAACTTTTGGAAGAAAAGATTCCAAATTTCCCTGCTATAGTTCATGTTGCTGACTAGCTTGCAGGCCATGACTTTGACCAGATCGCTGGAGGACAGAGCTGCAACCTTGAAAGGGAAGAATGTGTAAGCCAAAACAGAAAGAGAACATTTCGTGGTGGTGCAGCTGACGACATAAAGCATAAGAGAGATAGAGGCCTTACTGGTGAGCAGACGTAGTCAGAGATGCTGAAGTTGCAGAGCCGTGCAGAGGTATTTCCAACGGTGACCTGAGTCTCACGTGGATGACTGCAGGGAATAAAACTCCATTATCTCACTTGTAACAGTTGACGCAAGTTTGCAATGTTTGACCCATTCAGAACACCTGGACTCACCTTCCTACACTTTGACAAACGTGTTGTGCTGCAAATAGAAGGAGAATGAATGAAAAAGTCAACACCCAGACTACTTAAAAATATATTTGTGTCATTGCCTCTGGACAATAAGACATTTTAGGTGACTTTTGATCACTTACCATCTGCTCCTGTCTTCTTGCACTAAAACAGAGAGGTGCAATATTAGCAACATGAACAGTCCTCTGTACATTTTGCCAATTACAAATATAAGATGATGCAGTTGACAACCGAATATTACTTACCACACCAACAGGGAAGGGCACTGTGCAATCTAGGTCGGAGCAAAGAAATAAAACACTGAGCTGATGTGATCCTAAGACAATTAGGTCATTTTTGGAATTTGAGATAATTGTATACCTTTTGGCAAGGTCTGGGTCAGCGTTTCTCTGCTTGATCTGAGTTCTTGTTCAAGGTCGAGTGGAAGGACTGCCAGACTCATGTCCATGCCTTCAAGCTGTGTTAAAAGGAAGCATTCAATTTGTCCATTTTTGTCCACTAAATATGTGATCCAGTGTGTGGTCTAACACTTTTTAAAGAAAGAAAAGGAATCAATCACTCACATTGCCTCATAGGAGTCACAGCTGAGGTTTCCAGGGATCACTAGCAACCACGTGGGTTGGAAACTGGCCAGCACAACGGACAGATACTCTTGGAACCACAACTCAAACTGACTCGGTCGGAAATTGGTAAAATTGGGAGCAAGAGCCGTCAATGTCACGTTCAGGATTGTGTCTCTCACAGCTGCGTTTTCAATGAAGTCAATTTTTTCCTAGAGAGGAAAGATTCCCAGCTTTAAAAGCCTTGTAGGCACTCTAGCGCATGGCCACCATCTTGATATCTTTTTCAGTGTCAGCTGTGGTCACGTTTACTCTTCAAATGTGAACAACTAACCTCTTTGGTGACGTTGACAAAAGTCTCAAAGAAGACGCTGAGCTGCTCCTCTCCGGAGGATGAGAGTATCCCCATCAACACTTCCTCTACCAGTGTCTCGTTCTGTAGAGCGCCGCTGGATGGATCTAGTATCAGCTCTGCTTTCTGTTCTGGAGAAGGAGTCTAGAACCGAAACCTAAATGGAATAAGATAAGAATTGGCACTTAAGGTATTGTTCTCTCTAGGGTTGCAGTGTTGTGATTTGATAGCAAATAACAAACTCCAGTTATTGATAGACGCTCTAGAAATCTTAATCCAATGTCAAGAACACTAAACAAGCACTTTACCGCAGAGATGTTCAAGTCTTTGAGATCAGAGTAGTCTGCTGTTGTTGAGAACGTGCCCAAGTTAATGTCCAGCCATTCAGCATCACTGTGAATATCCTTTCTGCAAGCTGTTCAGACGAGAAACAAAATGATAAAAACACACCACAACTGTACAGGTACAAGTCACATGATGAGAGAACTGCACCTGAGAAACAATGCCGCCGAGACATAGTGGCAGTACACGCGAGGCAACAGAGGATTACAGAGGGGTATCTACCTGGTGTGTTTAGCTGTGCTGCAAGATCCTTCAGGTATTTGACTAACACCTTGGTTATTTCCTCCCTCCTGCTGGCAGTCATGTTAGAGAACACTCTGCTTATTCCAGAAACGCTGCAAGAAAAGAAGAGTGTTTTTGATGAGGGACTAACTTTTAGGCGGCTCACCAAAACAATCTTTCCATTCATTTCGCTCCTGGTTGCATAGGTAAAATATGGGATAGCATTGCTGAGCCAGAGTCTTGGAAGTAGAGACTCACATCACTCGGTAGTTGGTGCAGTTTGTGTTGTTGATGGCTGTTACCAGCATCTCTGCAGTGAAACTGGGAAGGACAGGGTTCAGCCTGACCTCAAACCACTTCCTCCAGTCAGAGGTGTCAAACTCTGGAAACTCAATGCTGATGATGTTAAACGTTCGATTCATCATCACATCTCTCACAGCTGGGACGATATGAACAACCTGCAGAGAAGCAATGCAGTAGGTCGGAATGGTACTTCAAGCAAATGTTTCACGTCAGGCCACTGATGCCGCCATACTGGAAGGGTTGTTTGTGCCAGAGGTTTCAGTTAGTGTATGTCAGTTACCCTCTCGATCAGTGAGGGCTGTGAGAAACTCGTCCACGTTGTCGAGAGCATCGCCTTTCTCCAGCTGATGGAACACTAGGTCGATCTGACTTGTGCTGTTCAGTGCTCCAGAGGACAGAGTGAGTTCAGCTGCTTGGCTAGGGGTCAGCAGGTCCAAAGACTCAAACTGCAACATGACACAGAGCAGCCGTTAGCGCCCGGGGCCGACCGACCACGTCAGACCCACAAACACGGTGCAACTGGTTTAAGTCTGATATTACTCACGCTGAGGAAGCGTTCATTCAGGACGACAAGCTCGCCCAGGGTAGCATAGGTGGAGAAGTTGCCCAAGTTCTTTGCTAGCCAGTCTCTGCTGCCAGAAGTGCCCGGACAGACAATGGGGATCTAAAATAGTCACAAAGCGGCAGGGAACACCATCAGACATTAAAAGAGATCCTCATTCATGGCTTTTACTAGACCAACATTGTAAGAAGGGAGGACAGCACAGGTGTTCAAGCAATGGTTTTCCAAGTACCTGATGGCTTAGGTCTTGAGAGGAAAGGATAGATGAAGTAATTGAAGATGGACCATTTCTGTTTGTCCTCCATGAGTTGATCCTGCCTGCTAAGAGACTCCACCCTAAGTTGGACGAGGAGAGATTAGACCTTTTGATGGATTGTATGTTTGTTCACCACAAACTTGAAGCCATAAAACCCAACTGTGGTGTCCTGAAATTTCACTTTCCATACTTACACAACTTGGTAGCTGCGACAGCTGAAGTTCTTGGAACTGAGACAAGAGAGGAAGTCTGCGGACACTGATGACAAAAATGGCCTGAGCCTGATCTGGAACCACGTGGTGATGAAATCAGCATCTGCAAGCTGTACCTCGCTGAAGTTGTTGACTTTCACCTCGCGATTGCATCCAGAACATACGGGTCGGGCAGACTGACGTTAAGGGTCTGTATGAGGAAGCGGAAATGTCAACGTCCCATTTCAATTTCAAGCAAAAATGTCCTTTTGTATTGTATTACTGCTCAACGTTTTTCTACCGTGTTGGAGTAAGCATCCAGGGCTTCATCTAGAGGTGCTGCAAACTTTTGGAGAAAAGATTCCAAATTTCCCTGCTATAGTTCATGTTGCTGACTAGCTTGCAGGCCATGACTTTGACCAGATCGCTGGAGGACAGAGCTGCACCTTGAAAGGGAAGAATGTGTAAGCCAAACAGAAAGAGAACATTTCGTGGTGGTGCAGCTGACGACATAAAGCATAAGAGAGATAGAGGCCTTACTGGTGAGCAGAGTAGTCAGAGATGCTGAAGTTGCAGAGCCGTGCAGAGGTATTTCCAACGGTGACCTGAGTCTCACGTGGATGACTGCAGGAATAAAACTCCATTATCTCACTTGTAACAGTTGACGCAAGTTTGCAATGTTTGACCCATTCAGAACACCTGGACTCACCTTCCTACACTTTGACAAACGTGTTGTGCTGCAAATAGAAGGAGAATGAATGAAAAAGTCAACACCAGACTACTTAAAAATAGATTTGTGTCATTGCCTCTGGACAATAAGACATTTTAGGTGACTTTTGATCACTTACCATCTGCTCCAGTCTTCTTGCACTAAAACAGAGAGGTAGCAATATTAGCAAACATGAACAGTCCTCTGTACATTTGCCAATTACAAATATAAGATGATGCAGTTGACAACCGAATATTACTTACACACCAACAGGGAAGGGCACTGTGCAATCTAGGTCGGAGCAAAGAAAATAAAACACTGAGCTGATGTGATCCTAAGACAATTAGGTCATTTTTGGAATTTGAGATAATTGTATACCTTTTGGCAAGGTCTGGGTCAGCGTTTCTCTGCTTGATCTGAGTTCTTGTTCAAGGTCGAGTGGAAGGACTGCCAGACTCATGTCCATGCCCTTCAAGCTGTGTTAAAAAGGAAGCATTCAATTTGTCCATTTTTGTCCACTAAATATGTGATCCAGTGTGTGGTCTAACACTTTTTAAAGAAAAGAAAAGGAATCAATCACTCACAATGCCTCATAGGAGTCACAGCTGAGGTTTCCAGGGATCACTAGCAACCACGTGGGTTGGAACTGGCCAGCACAACGGACAGATACTCTTGGAACCACAACTCAAACTGACTCGGTCGGAAATTGGTAAAATTGGGAGCAAGAGCCGTCAATGTCACGTTCAGGATTGTGTCTCTCACAGCTGCGTTTTCAATGAAGTCAATTTTTTCCTAGAGAGGAAAAGATTCCCAGCTTTAAAAGCCTTGTAGGCACTCTAGCGCATGGCCACCATCTTGATATCTTTTTCAGTGTCAGCTGTGAGGTCACGTATACTCCTTCAACATGTGAACACTAACCTCTTTGGTGACGTTGACAACAAGTCTCAAAGAAGACGTGAGTGCTCCTCTCGGAGGATGAGAGTATCCCCCCATCAACACTTCCTCTACCAGTGTCTCGTTCTGTAGAGCGCCGCTGGATGGATCTAGTATCAGCTCTGCTTTCTGTTCTGGAGAAAGGGAGTCAAGAACGAAACCTAAATGGAATAAGATAAGAATTGGCACTTAAGGTATTGTTCTCTCTAGGGTTGCTGTGTTGTGATTGATAGCAATAACCAAACTCAGTTATGATAGACGCTCTAGACAACTAACTCCACTGTCAAGAACCCTAAACAAGCACTTACGCAGAGATGTTCAAGTCTTTGAGATCAGAGTAGTCTGCTGTTGTGAGAACGTGCCCCAGTTAATGTCAGCCTTTCAGCATCACTGTGAATATCCTTTCTGCAAGCAGTTCAGCCGAGAAACCAAACTAAAACAACCCCACAACTGTACAGGTACAAGTCACATGATGGAGAGACTGCACCTGAGAAACAATGCCGCGAGACATAGTGGCAGTACACGGAAGGCAACAGGGTTACAGAGGGGTATCTACCTGGTGTGTTTAGCTGTGCTGCAAGATCCCTTCAGGTATTTGACTAACACCTTGTTATTTCCTCCCTCCTGCTGGCAGTCATGTTAGAGCACACTTGTTACTTCCGAAACGCTGCCAGAAAAGAAGAGTGTTTTTGATGAGGGACTAACTTTTAGGCGGCTCACCAAAACAATCTTTCCATTCATTTCGCTACCTGGTTGCATAGGTAAAATATGGGATAGCATTGCTGAGCCAGAGTCATGGAAGTAGAGACTCACATCACTCGGTAGTTGGTGCAGTTTGTGATGTTGATGGCTGTTACCAGCATCTCTGCAGTGAAACTGGGAAGGACAGGGTTCAGCCTGCCTCCAACCCACTACCTCCAGTCAGAGGTGTCAAACTCTGGAAACTCAATGCTGATGATGTTAAACGTTCGATTCCTCATCACATCTCTCACAGCTGGGACGATATGAACAACCTGCAGAGAAGCAATGCAGTAGGTCGGAATGGTACTTCAAGCAAATGTTTCACGTCAGGCCACTGATGCCGCCATACTGGAAGGGTTGTTTGTGCCAGAGGTTTCAGTTAGTGTATGTCAGTTACCTCTCGATCAGTGAGGGCTGTGAGAAACTCGTCCACGTTGTCGAGGGCATCGCCTTTCTCCAGTGATGGAACACTAGGTCGATTGACTTGTGCTGTTCAGTGCTCCAGAGGACCAGAGTGAGTTCAGCTGCTTGGCTAGGGGTCAGCAGGTCCAAAGGACTCAAACTGCAACATGACACAGAGCAGCGTTAGCGCCGGGGCCCGACCGACACGTCAGACCCACAAACACGGTGCAACTAGGTTAAGTCTGATATTACTCACGCTGAGGAAGCGTTCATTCAGGACGACACGCTCGCCCAGGGTAGCATAGGTGGAGAAGTTGCCAAAGTTCTTTGCTAGCCAGTCTCTGCTGCCAGAAGTGCCGGGACAGACAATGGGGATCTAAAATAGTACAAAGCGGCAGGGAACACCTCAGAACATTAAAAGAGATCCTCATTCATGGCTTTTACTTGACCAACATTGTAAGAAGGGAGGACAGCACAGGTGTTCAAGCATGGTTTTCCCACGTACCTGAAGGCCTTAGGTCTTGAGAGGAAAGGCTAGATGAAGTAATTGAAGATGGACATTTCTGTTATGTCCTCCATGAGTTGATCCTGCCTGCTAAGAGACTCCACCCTAAGTTGGACGAGAGAGATCTTAGACCCTTTTGATGGATTGTATGTTTGTTCCACACAAACTTGAAGCCCTAAAACCAACTGTGGTGTCCTGAAATTTCACTTTCATACTTACACAACTTGGTAGCTGCGACAGCTGAAGTTCTTGGAACTGAGACAAGAGAGGAAGTCTGCGGACACTGATGACAAAAAATGGCCTGAGCCTGATCTGGAACCCACGTGGTGATGAAATCAGCATCTGCCAGCTGTACCTCGCTGAAGTTGTTGACTTTCACCTCGCGATGCATCCAGACTACGGGTCGGCAGACTGACTGTTAAGGGTCTGTATGAGGAGCGGAAAATGTCAAGTCCCATTTCAATTTCAAGCAAAAATGTCCTATTGTATTGTATTACTGCTCAACGTTTTTCTACCGAGTTGGAGTAAGCATCCAGGGCTTCATCTAGAGGTGCTGCAACTTTTGGAAGAACAAGATTCCAAATTTCCCTGCTATAGTTCATGTTGCTGACTAGCTGCAGGCCATGACTTTGACCAGATCGCTGGAGGACAGAGCTGCAACCTTGAAAGGGAAGAATGTGTAAGCCAAAACAGAAAGAGAACATTTCGTGGTGGTGCAGCTGACGACATAAAGCATACGAGAGAAGAGGCCTTACTGGTGAGCAGACGTAGTCAGAGATGCTGAAGTTGCAGAGCCGTGCAGAGGTATTTCCAACGGTGACCTGAGTCTCACTGTGGATGACTGCAGGGAATAAAACTCCATTATCTCACTTGTAACGTTGACGCAAGTTTGCATGTTTGACCCATTCCAGAACACTGGACTACCCCTTCCTACACTTTGCCAAACGTGTTGTGCTGCAAATAGAAGGAGAATGAATGAAAAAGTCAACACCAGACTACTTAAAAATATATTTGTGTCATTGCCTCTGGACAATACAGACATTTTAGGTGACTTTTGATCACTTCCCATCTGCTCCTGTCTTCTTGCACTAAAACAGAGAGGTGCAATATTAGCAAACCATGAACAGTCCTCTGTACATTTTGCCAATTACAAATATAAGATGATGCAGTTGACAACCGCATATTACTTACCACCCCAACAGGAAGGGCACTGTGCAATCTAGGTCGGAGCAAAAGCAAATAAAACACTGAGCTGATGTGATCCTAAGACAATTAGGTCATTTTTGGAATTTGAGATAATTGTATACCTTTTGGCAAGGATCTGGGTCAGCGTTTCTCTGCTTGATCTGAGTTCTTGTTCAAGGTCGAGTGGAAG
>CM038722.1:42333287-42456236 GCA_021613375.1 Megaleporinus macrocephalus
CAGGGAAGGGCACTGTGCAATCTAGGTCGGAGCAAAGAAAATAAAACACTGAGCTGATGTGATCCTAAGACAATTAGGTCATTTTTGGAATTTGAGATAATTGTATACCTTTTGGCAAGGTCTGGGTCAGCGTTTCTCTGCTTGATCTGAGTTCTTGTTCAAGGTCGAGTGGAAGGACTGCCAGACTCATGTCCATGCCCTTCAAGCTGTGTTAAAAAGGAAGCATTCAATTTGTCCATTTTTGTCCACTAATATGTGATCCAGTGTGTGGTCTAACACTTTTTAAAGAAAAGAAAAGGAATCAATCACTCACATTGCCTCATAGGAGTCACAGCTGAGGTTTCCAGGGATCACTAGCAACCACGTGGGTTGGAAACTGGCCAGCACAACGGACAGATACTCTTGGAACCACAACTCAAACTGACTTGGTCGGAAATTGGTAAAATTGGGAGCAAGAGCCGTCAATGTCACGTTCAGGATTGTGTCTCTCACAGCTGCGTTTTCAATGAAGTCAATTTTTTCCTAGAGAGGAAAAGATTCCCAGCTTTAAAAGCCTTGTAGGCACTCTAGCGCATGGCCACCATCTTGATATCTTTTTCAGTGTCAGCTGTGGTCATGTTTACTCTTCAAATGTGAACAACTTTACCTCATTGGTGACGTTGACAAAAGTCTCAAAGAAGACGCTGAGCTGCTCCTCTCTGGAGGATGAGAGTATCCCCATCAACACTTCCTCTACCAGTGTCTCGTTCTGTAGAGCGCCGCTGGATGGATCTAGTATCAGCTCTGCTTTCTGTTCTGGAGAAAGGGAGTCTAGAACCGAAACCTAAATGGAATAAGATAAGAATTGGCACTTAAGGTATTGTTCTCTCTAGGGTTGCAGTGTTGTGATTTGATAGCAAATAACAAACTCCAGTTATTGATAGACGCTCTAGAAATCTTAATCCAATGTCAAGAACACTAAACAAGCACTTTACCGCAGAGATGTTCAAGTCTTTCAGATCAGAGTAGTCTGCTGTTGTTGAGAACGTGCCCAAGTTAATGTCCAGCCATTCAGCATCACTGTGAATATCCTTTCTGCAAGCTGTTCAGACGAGAAACAAAATAATAAAAACACACCACAACTGTACAGGTACAAGTCACATGATGAGAGAACTGCACCTGAGAAACAATGCCGCCGAGACATAGTGGCAGTACACGCGAGGCAACAGGGGTTACAGAGGGGTATCTACCTGGTGTGTTTAGCTGTGCTGCAAGATCCTTCAGGTATTTGACTAACACCTTGGTTATTTCCTCCCTCCTGCTGGCAGTCATGTTAGAGAACACTCTGCTTATTCCAGAAACGCTGCAAGAAAAGAAGAGTGTTTTTGATGAGGGACTAACTTTTAGGCGGCTCACCAAAACAATCTTTCCATTCATTTCGCTCCTGGTTGCATAGGTAAAATATGGGATAGCATTGCTGAGCCAGAGTCTTGGAAGTAGAGACTCACATCACTCGGTAGTTGGTGCAGTTTGTGTTGTTGATGGCTGTTACCAGCATCTCTGCAGTGAAACTGGCAAGGACAGGGTTCAGCCTGACCTCAAACCACTTCCTCCAGTCAGAGGTGTCAAACTCTGGAAACTCAATGCTGATGATGTTAAACGTTCGATTCATCATCACATCTCTCACAGCTGGGACGATATGAACAACCTGCAGAGAAGCAATGCAGTAGGTCGGAATGGTACTTCAAGCAAATGTTTCACGTCAGGCCACTGATGCCGCCATACTGGAAGGGTTGTTTGTGCCAGAGGTTTCAGTTAGTGTATGTCAGTTACCTCTCGATCAGTGAGGGCTGTGAGAAACTCGTCCACGTTGTCGAGAGCATCGCCTTTCTCCAGTTGATGGAACACTAGGTCGATCTGACTTGTGCTGTTCAGTGCTCCAGAGGACAGAGTGAGTTCAGCTGCTTGGCTAGGGGTCAGCAGGTCCAAAGACTCAAACTGCAACATGACACAGAGCAGCCGTTAGCGCCCGGGGCCGACCGACCACGTCAGACCCACAAACACGGTGCAACTGGTTTAAGTCTGATATTACTCACGCTGAGGAAGCGTTCATTCAGGACGACAAGCTCGCCCAGGGTAGCATAGGTGGAGAAGTTGCCAAAGTTCTTTGCTAGCCAGTCTCTGCTGCCAGAAGTGCCGGACAGACAATGGGGATCTAAAATAGTCACAAAGCGGCAGGGAACACCATCAGAACATTAAAAGAGATCCTCATTCATGGCTTTTACTTGACCAACATTGTAAGAAGGGAGGACAGCACAGGTGTTCAAGCAATGGTTTTCCAAGTACCTGATGGCTTAGGTCTTGAGAGGAAAGGATAGATGAAGTAATTGAAGATGGACCATTTCTGTTTGTCCTCCATGAGTTGATCCTGCCTGCTAAGAGACTCCACCCTAAGTTGGACGAGGAGAGATTAGACCTTTTGATGGATTGTATGTTTGTTCACCACAAACTTGAAGCCATAAAACCCAACTGTGGTGTCCTGAAATTTCACTTTCCATACTTACACAACTTGGTAGCTGCGACAGCTGAAGTTCTTGGAACTGAGACAAGAGAGGAAGTCTGCGGACACTGATGACAAAAATGGCCTGAGCCTGATCTGGAACCACGTGGTGATGAAATCAGCATCTGCAAGCTGTACCTCGCTGAAGTTGTTGACTTTCACCTCGCCGATTGCATCCAGAACATACGGGTCGGGCAGACTGACGTTAAGGGTCTGTATGAGGAAGCGGAAATGTCAACGTCCAATTTCAATTTCAAGCAAAAATGTCCTTTTGTATTGTATTACTGCTCAACGTTTTTCTACCGTGTTGGAGTAAGCATCCAGGGCTTCATCTAGAGGTGCTGCAAACTTTTGGAAGAAAAGATTCCAAATTTCCCTGCTATAGTTCATGTTGCTGACTAGCTTGCAGGCCATGACTTTGACCAGATCGCTGGAGGACAGAGCTGCAACCTTGAAAGGGAAGAATGTGTAAGCCAAAACAGAAAGAGAACATTTCGTGGTGGTGCAGCTGACGACATAAAGCAGAAGAGAGATAGAGGCCTTACTGGTGAGCAGACGTAGTCAGAGATGCTGAAGTTGCAGAGCCGTGCAGAGGTATTTCCAACGGTGACCTGAGTCTCACGTGGATGACTGCAGGGAATAAAACTCCATTATCTCACTTGTAACAGTTGACGCAAGTTTGCAATGTTTGACCCATTCAGAACACCTGGACTCACCTTCCTACACTTTGACAAACGTGTTGTGCTGCAAATAGAAGGAGAATGAATGAAAAAGTCAACACCAGACTACTTAAAAATAGATTTGTGTCATTGCCTCTGGACAATAAGACATTTTAGGTGACTTTTGATCACTTACCATCTGCTCCTGTCTTCTTGCACTAAAACAGAGAGGTACAATATTAGCAAACATGAACAGTCCTCTGTACATTTTGCCAATTACAAATATAAGATGATGCAGTTGACAACCGAATATTACTTACCACACCAACAGGGAAGGGCACTGTGCAATCTAGGTCGGAGCAAAGAAAATAAAACACTGAGCTGATGTGATCCTAAGACAATTAGGTCATTTTTGGAATTTGAGATAATTGTATACCTTTTGGCAAGGTCTGGGTCAGCGTTTCTCTGCTTGATCTGAGTTCTTGTTCAAGGTCGAGTGGAAGGACTGCCAGACTCATGTCCATGCCCTTCAAGCTGTGTTAAAAAGGAAGCATTCAATTTGTCCATTTTTGTCCACTAAATATGTGATCCAGTGTGTGGTCTAACACTTTTTAAAGAAAAGAAAAGGAATCAATCACTCACATTGCCTCATAGGAGTCACAGCTGAGGTTTCCAGGGATCACTAGCAACCACGTGGGTTGGAAACTGGCCAGCACAACGGACAGATACTCTTGGAACCACAACTCAAACTGACTTGGTCGGAAATTGGTAAAATTGGGAGCAAGAGCCGTCAATGTCACGTTCAGGATTGTGTCTCTCACAGCTGCGTTTTCAATGAAGTCAATTTTTTCCTAGAGAGGAAAAGATTCCCAGCTTTAAAAGCCTTGTAGGCACTCTAGCGCATGGCCACCATCTTGATATCTTTTTCAGTGTCAGCTGTGGTCACGTTTACTCTTCAAATGTGAACAACTAACCTCTTTGGTGACGTTGACAAAAGTCTCAAAGAAGACGCTGAGCTGCTCCTCTCCGGAGGATGAGAGTATCCCCATCAACACTTCCTCTACCAGTGTCTCGTTCTGTAGAGCGCCGCTGGATGGATCTAGTATCAGCTCTGCTTTCTGTTCTGGAGAAAGGGAGTCTAGAACCGAAACCTAAATGGAATAAGATAAGAATTGGCACTTAAGGTATTGTTCTCTCTAGGGTTGCAGTGTTGTGATTTGATAGCAAATAACAAACTCCAGTTATTGATAGACGCTCTAGAAATCTTAATCCAATGTCAAGAACACTAAACAAGCACTTTACCGTAGAGATGTTCAAGTCTTTGAGATCAGAGTAGTCTGCTGTTGTTGAGAACATGCCCAAGTTAATGTCCAGCCATTCAGCATCACTGTGAATATCCTTTCTGCAAGCTGTTCAGACGAGAAACAAAATGATAAAAACACACCACAACTGTACAGGTACAAGTCACATGATGAGAGAACTGCACCTGAGAAACAATGCCGCCGAGACATAGTGGCAGTACACGCGAGGCAACAGGGATTACAGAGGGGTATCTACCTGGTGTGTTTAGCTGTGCTGCAAGATCCTTCAGGTATTTGACTAACACCTTGGTTATTTCCTCCCTCCTGCTGGCAGTCATGTTAGAGAACACTCTGCTTATTCCAGAAACGCTGCAAGAAAAGAAGAGTGTTTTTGATGAGGGACTAACTTTTAGGCGGCTCACCAAAACAATCTTTCCATTCATTTCGCTCCTGGTTGCATAGGTAAAATATGGGATAGCATTGCTGAGCCAGAGTCTTGGAAGTAGAGACTCACATCACTCGGTAGTTGGTGCAGTTTGTGTTGTTGATGGCTGTTACCAGCATCTCTGCAGTGAAACTGGGAAGGACAGGGTTCAGCCTGACCTCAAACCACTTCCTCCAGTCAGAGGTGTCAAACTCTGGAAACTCAATGCTGATGATGTTAAACGTTCGATTCATCATCACATCTCTCACAGCTGGGACGATATGAACAACCTGCAGAGAAGCAATGCAGTAGGTCGGAATGGTACTTCAAGCAAATGTTTCACGTCAGGCCACTGATGCCGCCATACTGGAAGGGTTGTTTGTGCCAGAGGTTTCAGTTAGTGTATGTCAGTTACCTCTCGATCAGTGAGGGCTGTGAGAAACTCGTCCACGTTGTCGAGAGCATCGCCTTTCTCCAGCTGATGGAACACTAGGTCGATCTGACTTGTGCTGTTCAGTGCTCCAGAGGACAGAGTGAGTTCAGCTGCTTGGCTAGGGGTCAGCAGGTCCAAAGACTCAAACTGCAACATGACACAGAGCAGCCGTTAGCGCCCGGGGCCGACCGACCACGTCAGACCCACAAACACGGTGCAACTGGTTTAAGTCTGATATTACTCACGCTGAGGAAGCGTTCATTCAGGACGACAAGCTCGCCCAGGGTAGCATAGGTGGAGAAGTTGCCAAAGTTCTTTGCTAGCCAGTCTCTGCTGCCAGAAGTGCCGGACAGACAATGGGGATCTAAAATAGTCACAAAGCGGCAGGGAACACCATCAGAACATTAAAAGAGATCCTCATTCATGGCTTTTACTTGACCAACATTGTAAGAAGGGAGGACAGCACAGGTGTTCAAGCAATGGTTTTCCAAGTACCTGATGGCTTAGGTCTTGAGAGGAAAGGATAGATGAAGTAATTGAAGATGGACCATTTCTGTTTGTCCTCCATGAGTTGATCCTGCCTGCTAAGAGACTCCACCCTAAGTTGGACGAGGAGAGATTAGACCTTTTGATGGATTGTATGTTTGTTCACCACAAACTTGAAGCCATAAAACCCAACTGTGGTGTCCTGAAATTTCACTTTCCATACTTACACAACTTGGTAGCTGCGACAGCTGAAGTTCTTGGAACTGAGACAAGAGAGGAAGTCTGCGGACACTGATGACAAAAATGGCCTGAGCCTGATCTGGAACCACGTGGTGATGAAATCAGCATCTGCAAGCTGTACCTCGCTGAAGTTGTTGACTTTCACCTCGCCGATTGCATCCAGAACATACGGGTCGGGCAGACTGACGTTAAGGGTCTGTATGAGGAAGCGGAAATGTCAACGTCCCATTTCAATTTCAAGCAAAAATGTCCTTTTGTATTGTATTACTGCTCAACGTTTTTCTACCGTGTTGGAGTAAGCATCCAGGGCTTCATCTAGAGGTGCTGCAAACTTTTGGAAGAAAAGATTCCAAATTTCCCTGCTATAGTTCATGTTGCTGACTAGCTTGCAGGCCATGACTTTGACCAGATCGCTGGAGGACAGAGCTGCAACCTTGAAAGGGAAGAATGTGTAAGCCAAAACAGAAAGAGAACATTTCGTGGTGGTGCAGCTGACGACATAAAGCATAAGAGAGATAGAGGCCTTACTGGTGAGCAGACGTAGTCAGAGATGCTGAAGTTGCAGAGCCGTGCAGAGGTATTTCCAACGGTGACCTGAGTCTCACGTGGATGACTGCAGGGAATAAAACTCCATTATCTCACTTGTAACAGTTGACGCAAGTTTGCAATGTTTGACCCATTCAGAACACCTGGACTCACCTTCCTACACTTTGACAAACGTGTTGTGCTGCAAATAGAAGGAGAATGAATGAAAAAGTCAACACCAGACTACTTAAAAATAGATTTGTGTCATTGCCTCTGGACAATAAGACATTTTAGGTGACTTTTGATCACTTACCATCTGCTCCTGTCTTCTTGCACTAAAACAGAGAGGTGCAATATTAGCAAACATGAACAGTCCTCTGTACATTTTGCCAATTACAAATATAAGATGATGCAGTTGACAACCGAATATTACTTACCACACCAACAGGGAAGGGCACTGTGCAATCTAGGTCGGAGCAAAGAAAATAAAACACTGAGCTGATGTGATCCTAAGACAATTAGGTCATTTTTGGAATTTGAGATAATTGTATACCTTTTGGCAAGGTCTGGGTCAGCGTTTCTCTGCTTGATCTGAGTTCTTGTTCAAGGTCGAGTGGAAGGACTGCCAGACTCATGTCCATGCCCTTCAAGCTGTGTTAAAAAGGAAGCATTCAATTTGTCCATTTTTGTCCACTAAATATGTGATCCAGTGTGTGGTCTAACACTTTTTAAAGAAAAGAAAAGGAATCAATCACTCACATTGCCTCATAGGAGTCACAGCTGAGGTTTCCAGGGATCACTAGCAACCACGTGGGTTGGAAACTGGCCAGCACAACGGACAGATACTCTTGGAACCACAACTCAAACTGACTTGGTCGGAAATTGGTAAAATTGGGAGCAAGAGCCGTCAATGTCACGTTCAGGATTGTGTCTCTCACAGCTGCGTTTTCAATGAAGTCAATTTTTTCCTAGAGAGGAAAAGATTCCCAGCTTTAAAAGCCTTGTAGGCACTCTAGCGCATGGCCACCATCTTGATATCTTTTTCAGTGTCAGCTGTGGTCATGTTTACTCTTCAAATGTGAACAACTAACCTCTTTGGTGACGTTGACAAAAGTCTCAAAGAAGACGCTGAGCTGCTCCTCTCCGGAGGATGAGAGTATCCCCATCAACACTTC
This sequence comes from Megaleporinus macrocephalus, assembly GCA_021613375.1. Lineage (NCBI taxonomy): Eukaryota > Metazoa > Chordata > Actinopteri > Characiformes > Anostomidae > Megaleporinus > Megaleporinus macrocephalus. The sequence goes on from CM038722.1 coordinate 42,341,070, forward strand.
CTCTACCAGTGTCTCGTTCTGTAGAGCGCCGCTGGATGGATCTAGTATCAGCTCTGCTTTCTGTTCTGGAGAAAGGGAGTCTAGAACCGAAACCTAAATGGAATAAGATAAGAATTGGCACTTAAGGTATTGTTCTCTCTAGGGTTGCAGTGTTGTGATTTGATAGCAAATAACAAACTCCAGTTATTGATAGACGCTCTAGAAATCTTAATCCAATGTCAAGAACACTAAACAAGCACTTTACCGCAGAGATGTTCAAGTCTTTGAGATCAGAGTAGTCTGCTGTTGTTGAGAACGTGCCCAAGTTAATGTCCAGCCATTCAGCATCACTGTGAATATCCTTTCTGCAAGCTGTTCAGACGAGAAACAAAATAATAAAAACACACCACAACTGTACAGGTACAAGTCACATGATGAGAGAACTGCACCTGAGAAACAATGCCGCTGAGACATAGTGGCAGTACACGCGAGGCAACAGGGGTTACAGAGGGGTATCTACCTGGTGTGTTTAGCTGTGCTGCAAGATCCTTCAGGTATTTGACTAACACCTTGGTTATTTCCTCCCTCCTGCTGGCAGTCATGTTAGAGAACACTCTGCTTATTCCAGAAACACTGCAAGAAAAGAAGAGTGTTTTTGATGAGGGACTAACTTTTAGGCGGCTCACCAAAACAATCTTTCCATTCATTTCGCTCCTGGTTGCATAGGTAAAATATGGGATAGCATTGCTGAGCCAGAGTCTTGGAAGTAGAGACTCACATCACTCGGTAGTTGGTGCAGTTTGTGTTGTTGATGGCTGTTACCAGCATCTCTGCAGTGAAACTGGGAAGGACAGGGTTCAGCCTGACCTCAAACCACTTCCTCCAGTCAGAGGTGTCAAACTCTGGAAACTCAATGCTGATGATGTTAAACGTTCGATTCATCATCACATCTCTCACAGCTGGGACGATATGAACAACCTGCAGAGAAGCAATGCAGTAGGTCGGAATGGTACTTCAAGCAAATGTTTCACGTCAGGCCACTGATGCCGCCATACTGGAAGGGTTGTTTGTGCCAGAGGTTTCAGTTAGTGTATGTCAGTTACCTCTCGATCAGTGAGGGCTGTGAGAAACTCGTCCACGTTGTCGAGAGCATCGCCTTTCTCCAGCTGATGGAACACTAGGTCGATCTGACTTGTGCTGTTCAGTGCTCCAGAGGACAGAGTGAGTTCAGCTGCTTGGCTAGGGGTCAGCAGGTCCAAAGACTCAAACTGCAACATGACACAGAGCAGCCGTTAGCGCCCGGGGCCGACCGACCACGTCAGACCCACAAACACGGTGCAACTGGTTTAAGTCTGATATTACTCACGCTGAGGAAGCGTTCATTCAGGACGACAAGCTCGCCCAGGGTAGCATAGGTGGAGAAGTTGCCAAAGTTCTTTGCTAGCCAGTCTCTGCTGCCAGAAGTGCCGGACAGACAATGGGGATCTAAAATAGTCACAAAGCGGCAGGGAACACCATCAGAACATTAAAAGAGATCCTCATTCATGGCTTTTACTTGACCAACATTGTAAGAAGGGAGGACAGCACAGGTGTTCAAGCAATGGTTTTCCAAGTACCTGATGGCTTAGGTCTTGAGAGGAAAGGATAGATGAAGTAATTGAAGATGGACCATTTCTGTTTGTCCTCCATGAGTTGATCCTGCCTGCTAAGAGACTCCACCCTAAGTTGGACGAGGAGAGATTAGACCTTTTGATGGATTGTATGTTTGTTCACCACAAACTTGAAGCCATAAAACCCAACTGTGGTGTCCTGAAATTTCACTTTCCATACTTACACAACTTGGTAGCTGCGACAGCTGAAGTTCTTGGAACTGAGACAAGAGAGGAAGTCTGCGGACACTGATGACAAAAATGGCCTGAGCCTGATCTGGAACCACGTGGTGATGAAATCAGCATCTGCAAGCTGTACCTCGCTGAAGTTGTTGACTTTCACCTCGCCGATTGCATCCAGAACATACGGGTCGGGCAGACTGACGTTAAGGGTCTGTATGAGGAAGCGGAAATGTCAACGTCCCATTTCAATTTCAAGCAAAAATGTCCTTTTGTATTGTATTACTGCTCAACGTTTTTCTACCGTGTTGGAGTAAGCATCCAGGGCTTCATCTAGAGGTGCTGCAAACTTTTGGAAGAAAAGATTCCAAATTTCCCTGCTATAGTTCATGTTGCTGACTAGCTTGCAGGCCATGACTTTGACCAGATCGCTGGAGGACAGAGCTGCAACCTTGAAAGGGAAGAATGTGTAAGCCAAAACAGAAAGAGAACATTTCGTGGTGGTGCAGCTGACGACATAAAGCATAAGAGAGATAGAGGCCTTACTGGTGAGCAGACGTAGTCAGAGATGCTGAAGTTGCAGAGCCGTGCAGAGGTATTTCCAACGGTGACCTGAGTCTCACGTGGATGACTGCAGGGAATAAAACTCCATTATCTCACTTGTAACAGTTGACGCAAGTTTGCAATGTTTGACCCATTCAGAACACCTGGACTCACCTTCCTACACTTTGACAAACGTGTTGTGCTGCAAATAGAAGGAGAATGAATGAAAAAGTCAACACCAGACTACTTAAAAATAGATTTGTGTCATTGCCTCTGGACAATAAGACATTTTAGGTGACTTTTGATCACTTACCATCTGCTCCTGTCTTCTTGCACTAAAACAGAGAGGTGCAATATTAGCAAACATGAACAGTCCTCTGTACATTTTGCCAATTACAAATATAAGATGATGCAGTTGACAACCGAATATTACTTACCACACCAACAGGGAAGGGCACTGTGCAATCTAGGTCGGAGCAAAGAAAATAAAACACTGAGCTGATGTGATCCTAAGACAATTAGGTCATTTTTGGAATTTGAGATAATTGTATACCTTTTGGCAAGGTCTGGGTCAGCGTTTCTCTGCTTGATCTGAGTTCTTGTTCAAGGTCGAGTGGAAGGACTGCCAGACTCATGTCCATGCCCTTCAAGCTGTGTTAAAAAGGAAGCATTCAATTTGTCCATTTTTGTCCACTAAATATGTGATCCAGTGTGTGGTCTAACACTTTTTAAAGAAAAGAAAAGGAATCAATCACTCACATTGCCTCATAGGAGTCACAGCTGAGGTTTCCAGGGATCACTAGCAACCACGTGGGTTGGAAACTGGCCAGCACAACGGACAGATACTCTTGGAACCACAACTCAAACTGACTTGGTCGGAAATTGGTAAAATTGGGAGCAAGAGCCGTCAATGTCACGTTCAGGATTGTGTCTCTCACAGCTGCGTTTTCAATGAAGTCAATTTTTTCCTAGAGAGGAAAAGATTCCCAGCTTTAAAAGCCTTGTAGGCACTCTAGCGCATGGCCACCATCTTGATATCTTTTTCAGTGTCAGCTGTGGTCACGTTTACTCTTCAAATGTGAACAACTAACCTCATTGGTGACGTTGACAAAAGTCTCAAAGAAGACGCTGAGCTGCTCCTCTCCGGAGGATGAGAGTATCCCCATCAACACTTCCTCTACCAGTGTCTCGTTCTGTAGAGCGCCGCTGGATGGATCTAGTATCAGCTCTGCTTTCTGTTCTGGAGAAAGGGAGTCTAGAACCGAAACCTAAATGGAATAAGATAAGAATTGGCACTTAAGGTATTGTTCTCTCTAGGGTTGCAGTGTTGTGATTTGATAGCAAATAACAAACTCCAGTTATTGATAGACGCTCTAGAAATCTTAATCCAATGTCAAGAACACTAAACAAGCACTTTACCGCAGAGATGTTCAAGTCTTTCAGATCAGAGTAGTCTGCTGTTGTTGAGAACGTGCCCAAGTTAATGTCCAGCCATTCAGCATCACTGTGAATATCCTTTCTGCAAGCTGTTCAGACGAGAAACAAAATAATAAAAACACACCACAACTGTACAGGTACAAGTCACATGATGAGAGAACTGCACCTGAGAAACAATGCCGCTGAGACATAGTGGCAGTACACGCGAGGCAACAGGGGTTACAGAGGGGTATCTACCTGGTGTGTTTAGCTGTGCTGCAAGATCCTTCAGGTATTTGACTAACACCTTGGTTATTTCCTCCCTCCTGCTGGCAGTCATGTTAGAGAACACTCTGCTTATTCCAGAAACGCTGCAAGAAAAGAAGAGTGTTTTTGATGAGGGACTAACTTTTAGGCGGCTCACCAAAACAATCTTTCCATTCATTTCGCTCCTGGTTGCATAGGTAAAATATGGGATAGCATTGCTGAGCCAGAGTCTTGGAAGTAGAGACTCACATCACTCGGTAGTTGGTGCAGTTTGTGTTGTTGATGGCTGTTACCAGCATCTCTGCAGTGAAACTGGGAAGGACAGGGTTCAGCCTGACCTCAAACCACTTCCTCCAGTCAGAGGTGTCAAACTCTGGAAACTCAATGCTGATGATGTTAAACGTTCGATTCATCATCACATCTCTCACAGCTGGGACGATATGAACAACCTGCAGAGAAGCAATGCAGTAGGTCGGAATGGTACTTCAAGCAAATGTTTCACGTCAGGCCACTGATGCCGCCATACTGGAAGGGTTGTTTGTGCCAGAGGTTTCAGTTAGTGTATGTCAGTTACCTCTCGATCAGTGAGGGCTGTGAGAAACTCGTCCACGTTGTCGAGAGCATCGCCTTTCTCCAGCTGATGGAACACTAGGTCGATCTGACTTGTGCTGTTCAGTGCTCCAGAGGACAGAGTGAGTTCAGCTGCTTGGCTAGGGGTCAGCAGGTCCAAAGACTCAAACTGCAACATGACACAGAGCAGCCGTTAGCGCCCGGGGCCGACCGACCACGTCAGACCCACAAACACGGTGCAACTGGTTTAAGTCTGATATTACTCACGCTGAGGAAGCGTTCATTCAGGACGACAAGCTCGCCCAGGGTAGCATAGGTGGAGAAGTTGCCAAAGTTCTTTGCTAGCCAGTCTCTGCTGCCAGAAGTGCCGGACAGACAATGGGGATCTAAAATAGTCACAAAGCGGCAGGGAACACCATCAGAACATTAAAAGAGATCCTCATTCATGGCTTTTACTTGACCAACATTGTAAGAAGGGAGGACAGCACAGGTGTTCAAGCAATGGTTTTCCAAGTACCTGATGGCTTAGGTCTTGAGAGGAAAGGATAGATGAAGTAATTGAAGATGGACCATTTCTGTTTGTCCTCCATGAGTTGATCCTGCCTGCTAAGAGACTCCACCCTAAGTTGGACGAGGAGAGATTAGACCTTTTGATGGATTGTATGTTTGTTCACCACAAACTTGAAGCCATAAAACCCAACTGTGGTGTCCTGAAATTTCACTTTCCATACTTACACAACTTGGTAGCTGCGACAGCTGAAGTTCTTGGAACTGAGACAAGAGAGGAAGTCTGCGGACACTGATGACAAAAATGGCCTGAGCCTGATCTGGAACCACGTGGTGATGAAATCAGCATCTGCAAGCTGTACCTCGCTGAAGTTGTTGACTTTCACCTCGCCGATTGCATCCAGAACATACGGGTCGAGCAGACTGACGTTAAGGGTCTGTATGAGGAAGCGGAAATGTCAACGTCCCATTTCAATTTCAAGCAAAAATGTCCTTTTGTATTGTATTACTGCTCAACGTTTTCTACCGTGTTGGAGTAAGCATCCAGGGCTTCATCTAGAGGTGCTGCAAACTTTTGGAAGAAAAGATTCCAAATTTCCCTGCTATAGTTCATGTTGCTGACTAGCTTGCAGGCCATGACTTTGACCAGATCGCTGGAGGACAGAGCTGCAACCTTGAAAGGGAAGAATGTGTAAGCCAAAACAGAAAGAGAACATTTCGTGGTGGTGCAGCTGACGACATAAAGCAGAAGAGAGATAGAGGCCTTACTGATGAGCAGACATAGTCAGAGATGCTGAAGTTGCAGAGCCGTGCAGAGGTATTTCCAACGGTGACCTGAGTCTCACGTGGATGACTGCAGGGAATAAAACTCCATTATCTCACTTGTAACAGTTGACGCAAGTTTGCAATGTTTGACCCATTCAGAACACCTGGACTCACCTTCCTACACTTTGACAAACGTGTTGTGCTGCAAATAGAAGGAGAATGAATGAAAAAGTCAACACCAGACTACTTAAAAATAGATTTGTGTCATTGCCTCTGGACAATAAGACATTTTAGGTGACTTTTGATCACTTACCATCTGCTCCTGTCTTCTTGCACTAAAACAGAGAGGTACAATATTAGCAAACATGAACAGTCCTCTGTACATTTTGCCAATTACAAATATAAGATGATGCAGTTGACAACCGAATATTACTTACCACACCAACAGGGAAGGGCACTGTGCAATCTAGGTCGGAGCAAAGAAAATAAAACACTGAGCTGATGTGATCCTAAGACAATTAGGTCATTTTTTGGAATTTGAGATAATTGTATACCTTTTGGCAAGGTCTGGGTCAGCGTTTCTCTGCTTGATCTGAGTTCTTGTTCAAGGTCGAGTGGAAGGACTGCCAGACTCATGTCCATGCCCTTCAAGCTGTGTTAAAAAGGAAGCATTCAATTTGTCCATTTTTGTCCACTAAATATGTGATCCAGTGTGTGGTCTAACACTTTTTAAAGAAAAGAAAAGGAATCAATCACTCACATTGCCTCATAGGAGTCACAGCTGAGGTTTCCAGGGATCACTAGCAACCACGTGGGTTGGAAACTGGCCAGCACAACGGACAGATACTCTTGGAACCACAACTCAAACTGACTTGGTCGGAAATTGGTAAAATTGGGAGCAAGAGCCGTCAATGTCACGTTCAGGATTGTGTCTCTCACAGCTGCGTTTTCAATGAAGTCAATTTTTTCCTAGAGAGGAAAAGATTCCCAGCTTTAAAAGCCTTGTAGGCACTCTAGCGCATGGCCACCATCTTGATATCTTTTTCAGTGTCAGCTGTGGTCACGTTTACTCTTCAAATGTGAACAACTAACCTCTTTGGTGACGTTGACAAAAGTCTCAAAGAAGACGCTGAGCTGCTCCTCTCCGGAGGATGAGAGTATCCCCATCAACACTTCCTCTACCAGTGTCTCGTTCTGTAGAGCGCCGCTGGATGGATCTAGTATCAGCTCTGCTTTCTGTTCTGGAGAAAGGGAGTCTAGAACCGAAACCTAAATGGAATAAGATAAGAATTGGCACTTAAGGTATTGTTCTCTCTAGGGTTGCAGTGTTGTGATTTGATAGCAAATAACAAACTCCAGTTATTGATAGACGCTCTAGAAATCTTAATCCAATGTCAAGAACACTAAACAAGCACTTTACCGCAGAGATGTTCAAGTCTTTGAGATCAGAGTAGTCTGCTGTTGTTGAGAACGTGCCCAAGTTAATGTCCAGCCATTCAGCATCACTGTGAATATCCTTTCTGCAAGCTGTTCAGACGAGAAACAAAATGATAAAAACACACCACAACTGTACAGGTACAAGTCACATGATGAGAGAACTGCACCTGAGAAACAATGCCGCCGAGACATAGTGGCAGTACACGCGAGGCAACAGGGGTTACAGAGGGGTATCTACCTGGTGTGTTTAGCTGTGCTGCAAGATCCTTCAGGTATTTGACTAACACCTTGGTTATTTCCTCCCTCCTGCTGGCAGTCATGTTAGAGAACACTCTGCTTATTCCAGAAACGCTGCAAGAAAAGAAGAGTGTTTTTGATGAGGGACTAACTTTTAGGCGGCTCACCAAAACAATCTTTCCATTCATTTCGCTCCTGGTTGCATAGGTAAAATATGGGATAGCATTGCTGAGCCAGAGTCTTGGAAGTAGAGACTCACATCACTCGGTAGTTGGTGCAGTTTGTGTTGTTGATGGCTGTTACCAGCATCTCTGCAGTGAAACTGGGAAGGACAGGGTTCAGCCTGACCTCAAACCACTTCCTCCAGTCAGAGGTGTCAAACTCTGGAAACTCAATGCTGATGATGTTAAACGTTCGATTCATCATCACATCTCTCACAGCTGGGACGATATGAACAACCTGCACAGAAGCAATGCACTAGGTCGGAATGGTACTTCAAGCAAATGTTTCACGTCAGGCCACTGATGCCGCCATACTGGAAGGGTTGTTTGTGCCAGAGGTTTCAGTTAGTGTATGTCAGTTACCTCTCGATCAGTGAGGGCTGTGAGAAACTCGTCCACGTTGTCGAGAGCATCGCCTTTCTCCAGCTGATGGAACACTAGGTCGATCTGACTTGTGCTGTTCAGTGCTCCAGAGGACAGAGTGAGTTCAGCTGCTTGGCTAGGGGTCAGCAGGTCCAAAGACTCAAACTGCAACATGACACAGAGCAGCCGTTAGCGCCCGGGGCCGACCGACCACGTCAGACCCACAAACACGGTGCAACTGGTTTAAGTCTGATATTACTCACGCTGAGGAAGCGTTCATTCAGGACGACAAGCTCGCCCAGGGTAGCATAGGTGGAGAAGTTGCCAAAGTTCTTTGCTAGCCAGTCTCTGCTGCCAGAAGTGCGGGACAGACAATGGGGATCTAAAATAGTCACAAAGCGGCAGGGAACACCATCAGAACATTAAAAGAGATCCTCATTCATGGCTTTTACTTGACCAACATTGTAAGAAGGGAGGACAGCACAGGTGTTCAAGCAATGGTTTTCCAAGTACCTGATGGCTTAGGTCTTGAGAGGAAAGGATAGATGAAGTAATTGAAGATGGACCATTTCTGTTTGTCCTCCATGAGTTGATCCTGCCTGCTAAGAGACTCCACCCTAAGTTGGACGAGGAGAGATTAGACCTTTTGATGGATTGTATGTTTGTTCACCACAAACTTGAAGCCATAAAACCCAACTGTGGTGTCCTGAAATTTCACTTTCCATACTTACACAACTTGGTAGCTGCGACAGCTGAAGTTCTTGGAACTGAGACAAGAGAGGAAGTCTGCGGACACTGATGACAAAAATGGCCTGAGCCTGATCTGGAACCACGTGGTGATGAAATCAGCATCTGCAAGCTGTACCTCGCTGAAGTTGTTGACTTTCACCTCGCCGATTGCATCCAGAACATACGGGTCGAGCAGACTGACGTTAAGGGTCTGTATGAGGAAGCGGAAATGTCAACGTCCCATTTCAATTTCAAGCAAAAATGTCCTTTTGTATTGTATTACTGCTCAACGTTTTTCTACCGTGTTGGAGTAAGCATCCAGGGCTTCATCTAGAGGTGCTGCAAACTTTTGGAAGAAAAGATTCCAAATTTCCCTGCTATAGTTCATGTTGCTGACTAGCTTGCAGGCCATGACTTTGACCAGATCGCTGGAGGACAGAGCTGCAACCTTGAAAGGGAAGAATGTGTAAGCCAAAACAGAAAGAGAACATTTCGTGGTGGTGCAGCTGACGACATAAAGCATAAGAGAGATAGAGGCCTTACTGATGAGCAGACGTAGTCAGAGATGCTGAAGTTGCAGAACCGTGCAGAGGTATTTCCAACGGTGACCTGAGTCTCACGTGGATGACTGCAGGGAATAAAACTCCATTATCTCACTTGTAACAGTTGACGCAAGTTTGCAATGTTTGACCCATTCAGAACACCTGGACTCACCTTCCTACACTTTGACAAACGTGTTGTGCTGCAAATAGAAGGAGAATGAATGAAAAAGTCAACACCAGACTACTTAAAAATATATTTGTGTCATTGCCTCTGGACAATAAGACATTTTAGGTGACTTTTGATCACTTACCATCTGCTCCTGTCTTCTTGCACTAAAACAGAGAGGTACAATATTAGCAAACATGAACAGTCCTCTGTACATTTTGCCAATTACAAATATAAGATGATGCAGTTGACAACCGAATATTACTTACCACACCAACAGGGAAGGGCACTGTGCAATCTAGGTCGGAGCAAAGAAAATAAAACACTGAGCTGATGTGATCCTAAGACAATTAGGTCATTTTTGGAATTTGAGATAATTGTATACCTTTTGGCAAGGTCTGGGTCAGCGTTTCTCTGCTTGATCTGAGTTCTTGTTCAAGGTCGAGTGGAAGGACTGCCAGACTCATGTCCATGCCCTTCAAGCTGTGTTAAAAAGGAAGCATTCAATTTGTCCATTTTTGTCCACTAAATATGTGATCCAGTGTGTGGTCTAACACTTTTTAAAGAAAAGAAAAGGAATCAATCACTCACATTGCCTCATAGGAGTCACAGCTGAGGTTTCCAGGGATCACTAGCAACCACGTGGGTTGGAAACTGGCCAGCACAACGGACAGATACTCTTGGAACCACAACTCAAACTGACTTGGTCGGAAATTGGTAAAATTGGGAGCAAGAGCCGTCAATGTCACGTTCAGGATTGTGTCTCTCACAGCTGCGTTTTCAATGAAGTCAATTTTTTCCTAGAGAGGAAAAGATTCCCAGCTTTAAAAGCCTTGTAGGCACTCTAGCGCATGGCCACCATCTTGATATCTTTGTCAGTGTCAGCTGTGGTCATGTTTACTCTTCAAATGTGAACAACTAACCTCTTTGGTGACGTTGACAAAAGTCTCAAAGAAGACGCTGAGCTGCTCCTCTCCGGAGGATGAGAGTATCCCCATCAACACTTCCTCTACCAGTGTCTCGTTCTGTAGAGCGCCGCTGGATGGATCTAGTATCAGCTCTGCTTTCTGTTCTGGAGAAAGGGAGTCTAGAACCGAAATCTATGAAGAATAAAACACAAATTGGAATGATGGTATTTCATGGCCCTCTCATTCTAGGACCCTTATTGGGATAAAAATGTATAATTTTTATATCCAGTTTCATTTTCAAACATCATCTTCTGTTTTTTGTCATTCAGTTTACTACAAAATTCTTACCATTGAAAAATTTCCATTAAGACTCTTTAAGTCTTGCAATCTGGCCCATGTTGAGAAATTGCCAAAGTTGTTTTTCAGCCATTTTTCACTGTTTGTTTCAACGAAACAACCTTAAAAATAATTAAACATATTTGTAACCAATGTTATAAACAGAATTTTTTGTACTTTTATACATAACATGGTTCAGTGTGTTTTAAATGTTAACTTATTCAACAATGCCTTAATATTTCTGAAGTGTTAATTTAAGTGTTTAAATAAAAAAAATTATTTACTAATAAATAATTTGACACCTGAGTTTCTGGTGAGGAATGGGAGGATGAAATAAGTGTAAATGGACATTTGTAGCTGATTTCCCATTAGAGTGATTTGCTGGCTCAGTCTTTTCACACTGTAGAGCAAAGAGCAAAAATAGGTCATGCATTTTCATAGTTTTGCAGATGATATACCATAGTGTACACATTTTTTTCTTTAAACATAGTGCATTAAATGTTTTTTACACAATTTCATTTATGTACATGTTCACTTTTGCTAATTTTAGCTATAGTAGCTATCTTACCATTGGGAATAACAAAGACCTGTGCATGTCAACCACTAACCCTAATGGTAACCAATGATTAGTTTACTCAGCCTTGTTTTTTTGCTCAGTAGACAGCAACTTAAGCAACTTAAAAAGTGTTCTTAAACTAGCATTTAGCCCATAATTTCTATTCCTTTGTTTTGTGGTCTGGTGGATTTTTATCAGTTAGTCCATGTTTATTTCTATATTAGATATAATTAAAGGTCACCTCACCTAATCACTGCATTGCTTGAGTTGCTCTTCAATGAATTATCATTCATTTCTCTTGAACCCCACGTGTGGGTGTGTTTGTTTGTATGTATGTTTAGTTACTTATGCTTACATTTCCTGGTAACCTTCACAGCTGAACTCTTTCATGCTCAGTTCTGACAGGAAGGTGTCGTTGATGACTGGCAGAAGTGGAAGGAGCCGAATACAGACCCACATCTGAACGAATTCAACACTCTTCAGATTTTCTGCACTCAAAGCATCTAAAGCTTCAGTCATGGAGGCAACATCACCTGTTAATAGAGTCGCACCCTGAAACAGACACAATACGATAGCATTACATTTAAAAACTGACAGGAGTTTAAACTAAACCTGCATCTCATATCACTTCATCACCATGTTTTTATGTGTCATTTGTTTCACCACCGCTACTCATTTCCCCAATCGCTTCATTGCATGCTGCAAATTATTCCACAGAACAGCTGAACATGGATTGGAGGGGAAGTGAACTGTTCTGTGTACGGATGGATATTTGTAGTTGGTGGGCTGTTTACTGATGTTGTACTTTATGAAAATGAAAAAACATACTGAGCTGTCCAGACTTCATGAGTCGGCCATCTCATATAATTTTGGTCTTGTCACCCTGCCATGACTTGGTTAATATGCTTTTCCAGTTTTTGCTAGAAAATTTCTATAGAATTCATGGTGGTTGCTTAACAAGCTCAAAAGTGGAAAGAGTAGCGGTGACACATTTCAGCATAGCAATAATAATTTTTGAGAAGTTGAAAAAAGGAGAACAGTAAAATGACTCTGTCTCTGCATCATTACTTGAGGAGGTTAATCTGCAGCATTTTTTAAAAAACCTTACATTTGGCCTAACTTTAGTTTTCAGAGAGATCTTACCCATGAGCTAGCATTGGTCACATTCCCAGCACTGCAGTTAACTTGAGTGAAGTTAAGCGTGGAATGAGTGATGTTGGAATTGATGGTGGTTGAATTGGTGGTGGTTCTGTTTTAATAAAAATTAATTAAATTAAATTAATTCAATTAACAATAAGGATGTCAAGAATTAAGGGACAATTTGAATGATAAAAAAGAAAAAGACTGTAAAAAGATAAACATACCCATTGTTCAGACTGCATGGTCCCGTTGTTGTGTCTGCTGTGAGGACAAATTAATATTTCATTTGTAGTGTTTTTTATTATATTTTGTTAGCGCTAAACAATAACTTTAATGTAAAGGTAAACTCAGTGTGCAGGAGTTGTAAATGTATCTTACTATTTGAGTTGAGTTCTGCTACGTTGCACTGAAAGAAAATCAACAGCAAAAATGTGACTCTTGACAAAATTGACCTCTGCTCATATCAGTCTTCATATTTGTGAACTTATAGAGCACATTTTGTATAGCTACAATCCTAACTACCCCCTAATATGTGTATTTAATAGTGTGTGTGTCAGATTTCTCTGTGTGCAAACACAAATGGCAAATATGGCTCAAACATTTTTTATTCTAACAAAGTGTTTAAAAAAATCCAGTTACAAAATGATTGATCATTTAGGAAGTTTAGGACTTTCCAGTGGGAGATAAGAAGCTGTAACATAAGATAAAAGCCCACATTTAAGGCCAGACTTGCTTCTGTAATATAAATATGTGAAACTCTTGTCATGACTTTTCAGATCTTAAGACAAAACGACAGGACGTTTTGGCTCCGGATCTGTCTAATTGAGCATATTTATTTATTTATTTATTGTTAAAAGATAACTTCTCAGGGATGACAATCTCTGGGAGCATGGATGCTGACCACTGTTCCTGAGAAGAGGGTTTTACTTGCAGATGTTAAGTCCAGTTTCTCGTCTTGCTCTTTGTAGTTATTGTTAGTTAGCTGAGCTGATTGGCCACTGAGTTTCATTACCAGTGATTGTTAAATACAAGATGAGACCGGAGCTGAAGACCTTTGCTCTATGCCGTGTTTCTCCTTCAGCTAAATTTTGTTGTTGGATATGAACAGATTAAATTGGTCAAATTCTGAGGAAACAAAACCGAAACACAGAGAGATGATCTTACCTGCTCATTGACCAGAGCTGACCAGCATCCTAGGCAGAAAAAATGTATTTAATGTACATGAAAATTCAGTCTCCACATCATTAATTTTACATGAATGAGTTTACTGCACATTTGATTCACAGTTGGCTATTTAATAAAATGGGAAATGCTTATTGTTTTAAGTATTGACAATGTGGGTGTAAGTTACAATCTGCAAAGTACTAGACAATTATTTGTGTAATATGATCGTTTCAAAGCAGTTTAACTAAATAGCACATTGAAATTAAAACAGGTTCTGTGTGGGATAATAATTACTGGGTTTTACATCTTTTAATTACCTGCTACTTTTACTGAAAATAATCACACAGTATTGTAGTATTTGTAAAACATTCTTATAAAGTTAATATCTAAAACCTTTTTAGCAGTTCAGCGTTATATATAAAATAATATAATGTATAATAACACAAAATTTAGCATCTTATTACCTTGATTACATTAGGCATTTACTTGGATAATGCATAGAACTTAAGGAACTCTAAAACAACTCCACAATCAGAAACCCCAAAAAAATCAGAATCGGCATCCTAACCAGTTCAGAGTTACTGCCGATCCATTACATGGTCCGAAGTGTTCAAGTGAGACTGGTTATTCATGTTTTTAATAAAGAACATGTGTTTTATTTTTTTTGTCTGTTTGTTTTTTTAGCACTAATAACAAAAGTGTAGTTGTCGATCTGGATAGAGAATGCTGAGACAGTTCCCTGTAAGTTAAATAGTAACTCAATTAGAACCTAGTCTTGTTTGTTATGTAGCCTTTCATTTTACAATATACACATAGTTGTTTAAGTTTATGACATTAAAATAATTGTTTTAAAAAAATATTTTTGCCCACTGTGGAGGTCTTGGAGAGTGCCTTGTAAAATAGGCCCCTCAAAAAATCCAGTTTGGGGCTCCCAAAAGGCTACAGCCGGCCATGGCTACCATGAAACGTCTGCCAATGGTTCTCACCTATCCAGATAGCAGATAGCAGCAGATATCTGCTGCTGATGATGTTCATTTTGTTGTCAGTACCGTCCCCAGCACATTGTTCACTGATCCTGAAGGAAAGAGAATTCTTTACTGAACTTTATAAGAATAAACAATAAACAATGCAAAGAAACCTGCATGAGTTTTACTGGGCCCAGTCCCCCAAAAGCATCTTAATGTTAACACCATCTTAACTGGTAGAGAAGTGTTCAGTGTGATGCTCGCTCTACCATTTCAGGAAACTCAGCCCTCAGTGTTCTTCAGATACTTACTCTTGTGTTGTTACTTTAACTTGCAGCCTTGATTGGTGTGAACATTTCCATTCACTGACTACACTAAGAAATATAACTCACATCCTTATTTCATATGTTCTTTATTACCAAATTAAATATAACCCAATTTTCACACGAGTACACGCTCGAATACAGCATGCAGGAATGTCTGTTTTATTCGCAGAAAATCACAGATAGATATAAACTTTCAAATAACACAGTCTGACCAGTTTAGTCCTGTTTTGATGCACCATGTCAGTCATTTTTACCTCTTGTGCTCTGAAGTAGGTAAAGATTTGGGCACCTTTTAAACATAAAACCACAAAAACAGCCTCAGGTTCTATTAACCCCGTGTGAATCAACATGTGTGTAACTATTCCATCCTATCTTGTGGGAAAGGAGCTTTTCGTGTTTTTTCTTAAGTATGGAGACTCGCGAAGGTGTTTACTTAATCCTGCATGACACAGACACCTGGAACCTACTTTATCAATGGTCACAAGACTCTGCCCACAGGACGCTGTTGTCTGGATAGTTTCGGTTGGTGGACGATTCTCAGTCCAGCTGTGAGTCATGTTTTATGGTGTGGTGTAAATCAAGTAGCTTCTCCAATTTCAGTTATTTATCCTGAGATTTCTTATCCTGTGTGAATCGGTCACACTTCCTGCAGTAAATGACATTACTGCACCGCCCCATGTAAGCTAACCTTGTTCCGGTAGCGCTTAAGAGTATAATATCTTTGATAAGAGATGTTTTAAGACTTTGTATGACTTTTTTAATGATCTGCAGGAACCAGGAGTGAAGTTTGGCTAGTTGAGTGTGCGCAGCTAGTCCAGGCAGCCAAATGGTTTTTGGCTTTTTAAGGACTTTTCCCCCCAAAATGTCATTCCAGTCTCTGTTGATTTGTTTAAATACAGTAACTACTTTTCCAGTGATTGTTTTGGGTAGTGATTAAAACAGTATTTGTTTTTCTATGACTTCCTCATTGCTCCTGTTTAATGTGGAGCTTGAGGTGCGGCTGTTGGTGCCATCTTCCAGTCAGTGTTGTCTTTAGAGTTGCTGGGAAATGTTGGAAGATCAAATCTTTTTTTTTCAATTCATTTCAATTTGACTTTCTTACAAACAGTGGATTTACAGCATAAAACCTGCTTTTGTGAAGAATCAAACATACATTGAATTAAAACGGCATCAATATAGGCAACACCCATCCATGACTTTAAATGATCAACTTTAAAAGAAAATTTTAAGTTGATGCAGAGCAAAAATACATATTCCCTAAACAATGCCATAAGAAACTTACACACAAGAATAAATTAGAATTAATGTTCTTGAGAATTAACTACAAAAACATTTGTTTCATAAGTTAATTCTTTAAAAATCACTCTATATTAACGCCAATACTTGTATAATAAGAAAAAATTCAGTTCAGGGATGTTCCGTGGGCAAGATGCCACATAGTTCTCATATTTCACATTAAACCAGTTCCGCCAAATCTCAGCTGAGAACCTGCCCTATAATTATTACTAATGTCACAAGCTGTCCTCCTCCAAATTCCATTCAAATTCTCAGGTTTACCGCAGAGAAGACAGGTTCATTTATTCATGTATGTTCCCACCTCGCTTATATTTCAAGCAGTAATGTATGACATCCTGTTTTACTGGGGTGTTTACAGAACTGTGTAAGTTTCATCCATTTGGGGATATTATTGTTTTTAAAAAACTATTATATTTTGATTTACTCATGAAACACTTTATTATTAAATATTAAACAGTATTAATAAAGTAAGTAAAGCTTTTACATACATCAGTGTGTTTATTTAACCCTTTCCAAGCTTCTCCTAAGGTGGCTATTGTAATAGGTGGTGGGACTCCAGATGCATCACAGAAATCAAACTTCCAGCAGGACAGTGAGCCCCGGTGAGCCAAGGCCCTGTTAGGCCACTCATCTATCTGCCTAGAAAATCTGTGTGGAGTGCTGAAGAGGGTGCACAAAAGAGGAGCTAGAACCCTGCACCTCCTTTCTTGGTAAAGGAGAAGACTAGGTGCTGTTTTATTGTGCAAAGTATCAAACGCCGTAATTATATAATGATTATTACATAACTGGGGATTTTGCAGCTCAGAATAAATTGACTTCACTTTCAGAGTGAGATCAAAATATTTCACCAATTTCTTATAACTCTACTAATCTTTAAGTGCGATGACAATAATTATGCATGCGACTGTATATGATATATCTAAATAGTTACATATCAGGTAACAACAATAATAGCAACAACAATATTAACTGCATGGTTTAGTTTTGGATTTTTAATAAACCACATACGGAGATTCACTCCTAAAATTTATATTGAATCTGTAATTCATCAAGTTTTTTCATTTTAAAGTTTTTTTTCCTCCCAGTTATTACATATAGTTTTCTCATTAGTTTTAGTTTGTATTTTATACATTTAAAATTAAATTTAATTAAACACTTGTTTATACTTTTTCATTCACACCAAATAAAAATATTTAAACCTCACAGTGCATTACTCACCAGTTTACATAAACAGTGTTATATGAAATGCATGTACCTCCGATATATATTTCTGTGCAAATGTGGAGATATCGAGTATAAGAGATGTTCTTACCTGTGATAAGGTGTGCAGGTGTGAATGTAGCAGGTGACAGGCAGTAGATGCTGAAATGAGTGCAGGGAGGAGCAGAGCTGCTGCAGTGGGACAGTCGGTCCGCCCTGCTTGACCTGCCCCCCCTCAGGCCTTTCCATTCAGCACTTACTCAACAGCACCAACCACTTTCACTCGTACACTCTTTACATCACATCATCACAAGTTTGCACTTAGAAATTTGCTTTTTTTTGCATTTGCTGGTGTGTATTATTGATGCACTAGTCGAGAATTTTATGGCTAGTTCCTTTTTGCCCATTTTAAAAAACTGTTTAAATAAGTTAAAAATCATGTCTTTATGTAGTAACAAGTAAATCAGCCAATTTTATTCAGCCAGTTTTTTTATCAAAGAAATTTATTGAGTTGAGTAAAATGAATTTAATTGCTTTTACCAAATAAATAATTTTAGTAGCATTATGCGACAGAGGAAGCGTTATGTAATATATGGGGGGGCCTAACTAGCATGTGGGAACAGAACATGACAAAATTATAGGAGAAAATTGGACAAAACAGTATAAATAAATACACTGAAATACAGAACTACAGTAAAAATAAGGTGGCTGCTGATACAGGTACAAAGATCAGACATCTATATTTACACTGTGCTGTTTTGGCAGAGGTGTGGTCCACCTGTACCGTAGGTGTACTTGGTACCTACTTCCCTGCGTCACATTATTTATGTCATTAATGTAACAAAGTGAAAATTAGAAATTGGCCAGTTCCTGACAAAAGTCTTCCAATACCAACCCTGGCAGCTAATGAACTAATTACCAGCCCAGTTCAACAAGTGTGAATACCCATCGCCCTCATCCTCAAACATAATACGTTCTTCTACATTTCTGTTGACGTTAAGCTTCTTAGTTATATGACCACAGAAGAAGGTATGATATGTTCTCACAGAGCATCAGGTTTAGCAGTTATTTAAAACTGCACAGTACAAACTATAAATGCCAAGCATTCCATTGATTATTTCCAGCTTGTTACTTTAGCTTCAGTGGGTTTTAGCTGTTTCATTTTGGCACCCAGCATGTGCTTATTTTCAGGTGTGTGATTTTGGAACCTCACCTCCCAGGTTACATGTTTGTGTACATGCTGTCATTTATCATCTCAGCCAAGATGTTCACGTGGGCCTCATGTTTTTTCAGTATGTTTTGTTTTTTATGTGGGCTTGTAGTGTTTTTTTAATTTGTGATACATGAACCCCAGTCATTTTATAACTTTTGGCCCCAGTTGGATTATAACTTTGGGTCCCAGGTGGGTTATAACTCTGGGTCCCAGTTGGGTTATAACTCTGGGTCCCAGTTGGGTTTTAAGATTGTAGTGTTTTTTTAATTTGTGATACATGAACCCCAGTCATTTTATAACTTTTGGCCCCAGTTGGATTATAACTTTGGGTCCCAGGTGGGTTATAACTCTGGGTCCCAGTTGGGTTATAACTCTGGGTCCCAGTTGGGTTTTAAGATTGTAGTGGTTTTTTAATTTGTGATACATGAACCCCAGTCATTTTATAACTTTTGGCCCCAGTTGGATTATAACTTTGGGTCCCAGGTGGGTTATAACTCTGGGTCCCAGTTGGGTTATAACTCTGGGTCCCAGTTGGGTTTTAAGATTGTAGTGTTTTTTTAATTTGTGATACATGAACCCCAGTCATTTTATAACCTTTGGCCCCAGCTGGGTTATAACTTTGGGCCCCAGTTGGGTTATAATTCTGGGTCCCAGTTGGGCTCTGACTTTTGGCCCCAGTTATGTTGTAATTTTGTGTCCCAGTTGGATTCTAAATTTTGACCCCAGTTATGTTATAATTTTGGGTCCCAGTTTGGTTATTACCTTTTGTCCCAGTTGGGTCAGCTTGTGGGCCCATGTGGGTTACAGTTGTGGTCTCTAGTTAGGCTACATTTGTGGGCCCCAGTTAGGCTATAGGTGTGTGGGTTACCATTGTGGGGCCCAGATAGGCTGCCATTGTGTAGCCCAGTCAAGCTTCAGTTGTGGGCACCATTTGGCTCACTGTCATGGGGCCCAGTTAGGCTACATTTGTGGTCCCAGCAGATTTACAGTTATTTCTGACTGTGGGTCCAGTGGATGATTGTTCACATGGGCCTCACTTGCAGCCCAGATTAGCCCCATTAGTGGCCCATATTGGCAAAAACACACGGGGCCCAAATGGAGCCAATGGACAAATCTTTTTGGGCCCAACTGGGTTACCTACCCAATTGGTAGCCCACATGGACGTTAGCTGGGAATAGCACTCACTGCACAGTTCGGTCAGCAGAAACAGAAAAATTAATTCAAAAAGCAGTACTAGATTCTACACTAAATAATAATCTGACAAGAATTATTAATGCACTTCCATAATAAATGCAATAAATGGATAGTGATAAAGCATTTATAACTTTTCCCCACAGCAAAATGTGTGCTGAGTAAGCTGATAAGTTCATGATTTAATGTAGTAAAAGATGAAAAAACCCACTTTAATTAATGCGCCTATCTGAAATTTGCTCAAACCTTGTGTAAGCAAAAAATCCACCAAACCACAAATAAAGTGGGTTATTATTCCTGTATTGTTATTATAGTTATTATTTCTGTAATATATTAAATACAGATCAAATAGTACATGAATAATAGAGACATGAATAAGTGAACCAGTAATCCAGAGACAGCTTACCACGCCTGAAAAAGGGCTGTCTAAACTATTGTTTTGTAGGGCGTGGGCCACAAACTGGATTAAGTTCAGACATGGCTCACACATTAATTCAGACATAAAGTAGGAAAACATGACCACATAGAAATGATCAATATATAAATCAAAAACATCATTCGCAGTACAAAACAACAAATCATCAAAAACAATACCCCATCTAAAGGACAGGAGGTACAGTAAGCTCAGATATACACCATCAACATCAACAGTCCCAGATACTGAGTTTCATAGTTATGCTGATGACGTGCAATTATACATTGATCACTGTAATGGTCAGAGTTGATCACTATAATGGTCAGAGTTGATCACTATAATGGTCAGAGTTGATCACTGTAATGGTCAGAGTTGATCGCTGTAATGGTCAGAGTTGATCACTGTAATGGTCAGAGTTGATCACTCTAATGATCAGAGTTGATCACTGTAATGGTCAGAGTTGATCACTATAATGGTCAGAGTTGATCACTCTAATGATCAGAGTTGATCACTGTAATGGTCAGAGTTGATCACTGTAATGGTCAGAGTTGATCACTATAATGATCAGAGTAGATCACTGTAATGGTCAGAGTAGATCACTGTAATGGTCAGAGTTGATGACTGTAATAGTCAGAGTTGATGACTGTAATAGTCAGAGTTGATCACTGTAATGGTCAGAGTTGATCACTATAATGGTCAGAGTTGATCACTATAATGGTCAGAGTTGATCACTGTAATGGTCAGAGTTGATCGCTGTAATGGTCAGAGTTGATCACTGTAATGGTCAGAGTTGATCACTCTAATGATCAGAGTTGATCACTGTAATGGTCAGAGTTGATCACTATAATGGTCAGAGTTGATCACTCTAATGATCAGAGTTGATCACTGTAATGGTCAGAGTTGATCACTGTAATGGTCAGAGTTGATCACTATAATGATCAGAGTAGATCACTGTAATGGTCAGAGTAGATCACTGTAATGGTCAGAGTTGATCACTGTAATGGTCAGAGTTGATCACTGTAATGATCAGAGTAGATCACTGTAATGGTCAGAGTTGATGACTGTAATGGTCAGAGTTGATCACTGTAATGGTCAGAGTTGATCACTGTAATGATCAGAGTAGATCACTGTAATGATCAGAGTAGATCACTGTAATGGTCAGAGTTGATCACTGTAATGATCAGAGTAGATCACTGTAATGGTCAGAGTTGATCACTGTAATGATCAGAGTTGATCACTCTAATGATCAGAGTTGATCACTGTAATGGTCAGAGTTGATCACTGTAATGATCAGAGTTGATCACTGTAATAGTCAGAGTTGATCACTGTAATGATCAGAGTTGATCACTGTAATAGTCAGAGCTGATCACTGTAATGATCAGAGTTGATCACTGTAATGGTCAGAGTTGATCACTGTAATGATCAGAGTAGATCACTGTAATGATCAGAGTAGATCACTGTAATGGTCAGAGTTGATCACTGTAATGGTCAGAATTGATCACTGTAATGATCAGAGTAGATCACTGTAATGATCAGAGTAGATCACTGTAATGGTCAGAGTTGATCACTGTAATGATCAGAGTTGATCACTGTAATGGTCAGAGTTGATGACTGTAATGATCAGAGTTGATCACTGTAATAGTCAGAGTTGATCACAGTCTCTCTGTAACTCAGTCACTTTTACTACAAATCTCTGTATCTGTGACTGGACGCTCCCCCTGTGACCACCTAAACACGTACAGTCCCACTAATTCAGCTCTGCAGTCGTGAACAGTGAGTAGTAAATAGTAAATAGTTTTCAGAACAGGAATGCGTATGTATCTGTTCGGTAACACCGTAGAGAAGGTGCAGTGCTGATCCTGGTCCTGTTGAAATGACGGTCAAAGCACTTTAGAAACTAAACTCCAGCTGATCTTCTAAGAAAGAAGGTGGTGGTGTCGGACTTGTGGAGGCCACCTGATGGTCTTCAGTCCACTTGGAGCACATTGGGGCGTCCAAGGAATGCCTCCCCAGTCGGCCCCATCACAAACATCTGAGGTATTTGTCCCAGTTCAGTGGGCCTGTCAGTTCCTGGCTCCCCTCCGTTTCTGACCAAACCAGAAACTGAGCAATGCCCCTGAGGCTATTTCATCTCCTCTCACCACCATTTCATGCATTCTTCATGTAAACTGGTTTGAACGGATCACTGGTAACCCAACAGGCAGTGAAATCTGATTATGTTTTTCATGAGTCTATGACGTGTTAGACTACAAAAGAACTAGAAGGAGGCTGCTACATCCTTTAACTGGGGCCCACAAGTATAGACTAATTGGGGAGCACAAGTATAGACTAACTGGGGAACACAAGTGTAGACCAACTGGGGAGCACAAGTATAGACTAACTAGGGAACACAAGTATAGACTAACTGGGGAACACAAGTATAGACTAACTGGGGAGCACAAGTATAGACTAACTGGGGAACACAAGTATAGACTAACTGGGGAGCACAAGTATAGACTAACTGGGGAGCACAAGTGTAGACTAACTGGGGAACACAAGTATAGACTAATTGGGGAGCACAAGTATAGACTAACTGGGGAGCACAAGTGTAGACTAACTGGGAACACAAGTATAGACTAACTGGGGAACACAAGTATAGACTAACTGGGGAGCACAAGTGTAGACCAACTGGGGAGCACAAGTATAGACTAACTGGGGAACACAAGTATAGACTAACTGGGGAGCACAAGTATAGACTAACTGGGGAACACAAGTATAGACTAACTGGGGAGCACAAGTGTAGACTAACTGGGAACACAAGTATAGACTAACTGGGGAACACAAGTATAGACTAACTGGGGAACACAAGTATAGACTAACTGGGGAGCACAAGTGTAGACTAACTGGGAACACAAGTATAGACTAACTGGGGAACACAAGTATAGACTAACTGGGGAGCACAAGTATAGACTAACTGGGGAACACAAGTATAGACTAACTGGGGAACACAAGTATAGACTAACTGGGGAACACAAGTATAGACTAACTGGGGAGCACAAGTATAGACTAACTGGGGAACACAAGTATAGACTAACTGGGGAACACAAGTATAGACTAACTGGGGAGCACAAGTATAGACTAACTGGGGAGCACAAGTATAGACTAACTGGGGAGCACAAGTATAGACTAACTGGGGAACACAAGTATAGACTAACTGGGGAACACAAGTATAGACTAACTGGGACCCACAACTGTATAAAAGGCCCTTACATGCTAATGTTGAAAGCAGTCACAGCATTTTACACACACTAAGGTGAGCAGTAGCCTCTGGCTGTACACATACAAGAGTTACCGGCACGGGTTTCTAATAATGTCTTTCTAATAATATGCCCGCCCATATACAGGAAGGGAGTGTTACAGTTTACCTGTACACAGGTAGGCGAAGGAGTTTACCTGTACACAGGTAGGCGAAGGAGTTTACCTGTACACAGGTAGGTGAAGGAGTTTACCTGTACACAGATAGGTGAAGGAGTTTACCTGTACACAGGTAGGTGAAGGAGTTTACCTGTACACAGGTAGGCGAAGGAGTTTACCTGTACACAGGTAGGAGAAGGTGTTAGGAGTCTTACCCAAGTGCTACAGACATGTTTAGAACATTCTGGCAGATCAAACACTCTTCTATTGAACAGCAGAAGAAGAGCAGTGAATTGAGGGAAAATAGTGGGAAAGGTCACGTCTAGCAATTAAAGACCGGTGGCCACCATATCTACACTACCAAACCCAAAGCAGAACACAGTAAACTAACAAACAGCATTAACAGCATTTTGTTACTCACCGTCATGTCTTCAGTGAGGATTCGCTCTCTCTGCCTCGGTGGGGGTCTATTGGAGGCTGACTCGTACAGGGGTGACCGTGCCATCTATGTCCCTCTGGTAGCAGTGATGTAATGAAGTGCTTCAGCACTAACACTGTATGGCTTTCTCGAACATCGGGTAAGTCTGT
Source organism: Megaleporinus macrocephalus (assembly GCA_021613375.1). Classification (NCBI taxonomy): domain Eukaryota; kingdom Metazoa; phylum Chordata; class Actinopteri; order Characiformes; family Anostomidae; genus Megaleporinus; species Megaleporinus macrocephalus. The sequence goes on from CM038722.1 coordinate 42,365,332, forward strand.
CCAGCGGCACACCAGCTCACTTACCCAGGCTCCTCTTAGCCTTTGATTAGCCGTGATCAGCACTGCTAGGTTGTCGGTCCACCAGCAGGTCTTCTAGCAGCAGGACCAGCCGATGCCAGGTGACCACTGCGAGAAGTAAGGCTCCCAGGAACTTTGCCATTGTTGCACATTTGGTGGATGTGTGTTGGCTCCACTGAATCCAACTGGGCTTTACTGCCTGCCACCGGAGTAAAGTCTCTATTGCTTTATTTACCAGCGACAGTCTTAACAACCTATTCAGGAGGAGGCAGGCACAGAGCTGGACTCAGTCTCCTTGATCACCATTAAATTTGTTGATCTCCTGCTCTATTTCTTCTAGTTTGGGGATGATACCACTGTGATGTTGGCTTCAGGAGAGAATCAGGGAATGACACTTTCTGCTCAACAACATGCTCTTTTAGTAAAAATTGGGGGAAATAGTGTAGAATGTGAAACTAACACATAAAAACACAGTTTTGCGTCCCACGTCCCACAATATGTGGTTCAAGATTTCTGTTGTAAAAGTTTTGATAAGCACTTCTTTATAACCTGCCTTGTTGAAAACCTTGTTTGGAGCTGTCGTGGTGTAGTGACTGCAAGTTTTCATTTGATTAATTAAACAGAAGAACATCTGATCACGTGTTGGTTTCAGTCTTCAAACATGTGAGCAGGTAAACAAGGTGTGTTCTTGCTTGTTTGGAATGAAAGCCTGCAGCCTTTATAGATAGCCTTTAGTGACCCTTGCATTGAGAAGATACTTCTACACTCTTCTGAATACAAGAGCACCTTCAGAGCCTTGCTCTTCTTCTTCCCAGACATAACAATATACTGCTATGTCTAAGTACTAAGTAAAGAAATCTGTATTCACAATCCTTTATAAATGCATTAATTATAGCATAGATGATACGTTACAATACCTGACATTAGCTTACATAATTGCTTAGAAATAGTTTTAATATGCTATACACTTTATAATATCAGGCTTTACAATTCAGTATAATATCAGCCTATTAGAACACGATAAACATGAATATGGTTCTGCACTTTGAGCAATATGTTTCTAATGTTTCCTATAAAACCCAGACTTACCAACGCAGTTAAAATAATAAACCTTCAGCAGTTTTTTTTATCTTTATATTGTTTTACATATTGTTTGATGAAGTAATTTATTTGTAACTGGCTGGTAAATGAACAGATATTATAATGCATTATGTGTCCTGACTTTATAAAATCATTCATATATATATATATATATATATATATATATATATATATATATATATATATATATATATATATATATATATATATATATATATAAACTGTTCATCCTTATTGCCTTATGAAGAATTATAAACACAGGAACATTTACGAAAATTCATAGGAAGTGTTAGCAAAAGAATAAATAAATACAAAGAGAACACAGTGTTTATGTTATATGCTATAGAATCTGTGTGCTTCTGTTGCTGTAACCAGTTTTAACAGGCAATTCTGTGCAAAAGCACCTCAATACAGACTCTACTGTCCCTAAAATGTATATAATGTACTTCCTATGAATCCAGGATTCCTAATATTCTATAAATACACTTATATAACATTATGTGGCATAATAATAATAATAATAATAATTATTATAATAACAATAATAACAACAACAGGCATAAACGTGCATAATCACTGTTAAGTAGTTATAATTGCACGCATAATATTTTATAAAACAATACTATGTGACTTTATGAAATAATTCATAATTCATTACAGTGTCTGTTTAAGCTAAACATAAATTCCCCAAATTCATACTACATCTAAAATGCTGCTCATCTTCATCTAAGATAGCAGTCACAGTTGTGATGGGTCCAGGTGTTATACAGGCAACGGACTAGAACCCACCTGTAATGCATAACAGTGTTCATGTTTACTGAGTGGATATTATAATGTGAAACTTTACACAGTCTTACTCTCCTGCTTTATAAAGTGTTATGCATGTACTTAAAGTACCTATAAGCAATTATATAGGCTCATGCAAGATATTGTAATGTATAATGAAAGCTTTATAATGCCTTATAAACATGTTTATGCAGCATTGTAAATACAGGATTCATAAAAACTGTTACAAAAATATCTGTATGGTTACATAATTCAAACTAATTCAATTATTTTATGAATTACAAAAAGCTGAAGTGCATAAGCTGGTTTATTGGAGCTAAGGACTGGATGAATATGGATGGTTGATCTAGAAAATATTGTAGAATCTTGTTATAGTGCATTAAAGCATTCATGTTTACTTCATATTATAACCATATGATTATATGCCACTGCTCTATAAAGTGCTATGCAGGAAATTATAACTATATATAAGAAATTATACAGCTTTATATACAGGCCAAGCGTTATAAAGTATTATGCTTGTTGTATAAGGACATTAATAAAGCCTTGTGTATACAGGAGTCATAGGAAGTGTTACTGTGTTTGTTGACTCTAAAAATCAGAAACTGACATTTCAGTGCACTCAGAAAAAAGTGGCAAGTTAACACTCAGTGTAACCGGGGGGTGGGGGGGGTTAATGGCTGTGGGGTAGCCAGGTAGGCTTGTTGAACTCTTGCTGAACCAGTTCTTCAGGGGACTCCTAAGGAGATGAGAAATGCTGTTCTTCAGGTGCTTCACAAGCACATGTTTCTACACTGATTCATTCAACAATGAACAAACAAAAGCACTACTCCACCCTGTATTGTCAAGTTTTATAGCATCACAATGAGCTCAAACACCCGGCATGCTTTTTGCCATCATTTTGTTTGTTTTGTCCATTTTTTTTGCCCGATACAGAATAAAAACAGAACTGAAAATAAAGTTAGAAAAATAAGGAAATTAAAGGACTTTAAGAATTAACAGACTTTGAGAATTAATAGAGTTTAAGAATTAATAGAGTTTAAGAATTAACAGAGTTTAAGAATGAACAGAGTTTAAGAATTAACAGAGTTTGGTTGGGGTCTTCTGGTTTGTCCAGGTGATCTTTATTAAACTGCAGATGGTCAGTGATGTTCTGTGTGGATGTCAGTGAGCTTCTCCTTACTTTAACACCAGTGTTGATCAGTGTTCTCCTAATGTTGGACTCATGAACTGTGACCTTTAGCTCTGCATTTATTTAAAACTTTGTGAAGTACTACACTCCTCGCTCTTGTAGTATAATTATCACCTGTTTAAGATGTGTTCCGAATGTTTCCCAACTGAAAGGAGGAGGAGAACTTTTAACTTGGACTTTAGAAGAAACTTTAGAAGGAAATATTCTCTTCCACGCCGGAGCTTTAACATCCACAACCTTTACAGCCTTCTGCGGTAGAAGTGGATGCCTCAGAAACCTTCAGGAGTGGAAGCTGTTCTGTTCCAACAAAATTATGTCCCTGCGCTTTCTTCTCGCAAAAACTGTCTCCCAACATCTGCTGGCTATCCAGTTACCGTTGAAGGGGGGATACTGTCAGTGTTGCCAATTTAGCAACTTTTCAGACCCTCCAGCGACTTTTTTATTTAGAAAACAACTAGCGACTGTTTCTGGTGTTACTGGAGACTCTGAGGTGAACACACAAGATCTTCAGTTACTGTCCTCACCGAGCAGCAGGGGCTGCCGTGAGCCCCGCCCCCAACACTCCCAGTGCTCAGTCTCATGGTCAGAGCAGACCCACCCCACTCCACGACCCACTACACTCACTGCGCATGCCCAAAGCCGCCGCTGACCCCGCCCGCTATCTACAGAGCAGGATGTAAATATAAATGTGTCTTAGATAGACAGATACTTTATTGATCCCAGAGAGAAATTCTTCAGTGACACGGCCGATTTCAAACCCAACAAAAAAAGAATCTACAGAAGAACTTCGTTTATTCAGAGTTCATTTGTAGTTATAACATATTTCGGGTGTTTTTGCTCACTTTTTGTCTCTCCCACAACCTTATTCCTGGGAGTGAGCCTCGTCTCACCTCAGCCCATCACCCCAAAGTTAAATGGGAATTATTTATGGGGAGCAGCCACGTTTTACTTCCATGGGAAGAATACGTTCCAGACTCTTTCTGCAGAGATCCTTGGGCTCAGTAGGTTTTCAGTGTTTTCCAGATGATCTGTCAGCGTTATTGCTCCAGATAGCAGTGTGAACTGAGGTGCCCATTCCACAGTAAATTAATTGTTTGAGCAAGAGGCTGGGACCTCTCAAATCATCTCAGGCTTGCTCTGCAACAGCAAAACGAAGCAGGCTGTTCCACTTTGAGGTGAAGCTCATTTAAAACACAGGACATGAAGTATGACTGTCAACTAGAGCGCTGGGCAGTCGTGGCCTGAAGGTTAGGGACCCGATCTTGTGACCGGAGGGTCGCCGGCTCGAGCCCCGGGACCGGCAGGCCACGACTGAGGTGCCCTCCAACCGCTCTGGGCGTGTGTGCTCACTGCCCCCTAGTGTGTATGTTCACTAGTGTGTGTGTATATGTGGGTGCTTCACTGCCCCCTAGTTTGTATGTTCACTAGTGTGTGTGTATATGTGGGTGCTTCACTGCCCCCTAGTGTGTATGTTCACTAGTGTGTGTGTATGTGGGTGTTTCACTGCCTCCTAGTGTGTATGTTCACTAGTGTGTGTGTATATGTGGGTGTTTCACTGCCCCCTAGTGTGTGTGTTCACAAGTGTGTGTGTATGTGGGTGTTTCACTGCCCCCTAGTGTGTGTGTTCACAAGTGTGTGTGTATGTGGGTGTTTCACTGCCCCCTAGTGTGTATGTTCATTAGTGTGTGTGTATATGTGGGTGTTTCACTGCCCCCTAGTGTGTATGTTCATTAGTGTGTGTGTATATGTGGGTGTTTCACTGCCCCCTAGTGTGTATGTTCACTAGTGTGTGTATATGTGGGTGTTTCACAGCCCCCTAGTGTGTGCGTTCACTAGTGTGTGTGTGTATATGTGGGTGTTTCACTGCCCCCTAGTGTGTATGTTCACTAGTGTGTGTGTATATGTGGGTGTTTCACTGCCCCCTAGTGTGTGTGTTCACAAGTGTGTGTGTATGTGGGTGTTTCACTGCCCCCTAGTGTGTGTGTTCACAAGTGTGTGTGTATGTGGGTGTTTCACTGCCCCCTAGTGTGTATGTGTGTATGTTCATTAGTGTGTGTGTATATGTGGGTATATGTGTATATGTGGGTGTTTCACTGCCCCCTAGTGTGTATGTTCATTAGTGTGTGTGTATATGTGGGTGTTTCACTGCCCCCTAGTGTGTATGTTCACTAGTGTGTGTGTGTATATGTGGGTGTTTCACAGCCCCCTAGTGTGTGCGTTCACTAGTGTGTGTGTGTATATGTGGGTGTTTCACTGCCCCCTAGTGTGTGTGTTCAGTAGTGTGTGTGTATGTGGGTGTTTCACTGAGTTCAAGTCCTTGATAAGTTGGACGCTTGTGGTATGAAGAGGTAGTCGTACTGTGTCGGGGAAAGAGCTGTGAATCAGCAATACTATACAAATCAGCACTCCTTAATATAGTTGCATGTTTATTTTTATTGAGAATTAATGTGAAGTTTAACAATAAAGTTTGTGTTAATAATGAATATAATGTTTCATAATTGACCATTTTAATTTAATAATTAAAGATTTTGTCTATTCCCAGTGTAGTATCAGTGTAGTAACAGATGTACTACGCTGAAATATTAAATAACACCATAATCAACGATCTACAAAGAGTATGTAAACATTACTAGATTTGTTTGATTAAATAATTATGAATGCACAAAATAAATGATTTTAAATTAAATTAAAATGAAAACAGAGATTCATGGTGAGTATAATGTGACTGCGGTTATAGTGTCCACTGTGAGGACAGTCACGAGGAGAGTAATGATGCTAAACTGTCAGTAGTGTGCAGTGTCAGTGGTGTGCAGTGTCAGTGGTGTGCAGTGTCAGTAGTGTGCAGTGTCAGTAGTGTGCAGTGTCAGTGGTGTGCAGTGTCAGTGGTGTGCAGTGTCAGTAGTGTGCAGTGTCAGTGGTGTGCAGTGTCAGTAGTGTGCAGTGTCAGTAGTGTGCAGTGTCAGTGGTGTGCAGTGTCAGTGGTGTGCAGTGTCAGTAGTGTGCAGTGTCAGTGGTGTGCAGTGTCAGTGGTGTGCAGTGTCAGTAGTGTGCAGTGTCAGTGGTGTGCAGTGTCAGTAGTGTGCAGTGTCAGTGGTGTGCAGTGTCAGTAGTGTGCAGTGTCAGTAGTGTGCAGTGTCAGTGGTGTGCAGTGTCAGTGGTGTGCAGTGTCAGTAGTGTGCAGTGTCAGTAGTGTGCAGTGTACAGTGTCAGTAGTGTACAGTGTCAGTAGTGTGCAGTGTCAGTAGTGTGCAGTGTTGATGGTTATTGTAGAATCTTCAGTGTGATGCTCAGAAGTCCTACACACAGAGAGATGAGCCACAATCCTGATCCACGATGTACAACCCCGGAACCTGAACACATACAGAGAACGTTCAGTTACTCTATAATACACAACACCTGAACACATACAGAGAACATTCAATTACACTATAATACACAACACCTGAACACATACAGAGAACATTCAGTTACTCTATAATACACACCACCTGAACACATACAGAGAACGTTCAGTTACTCTATAATACACACCACCTGAACACATACAGAGAACGTTCAGTTACTCTATAATACACAACACCTGAACACACACAGAGAACATTCAGTTACTCTATAATACACACCTGAACACATACAGAGAACGTTCAGTTACTCTATAATACCCAAAACCTGAACACATACAGAGAACGTTCAGTTACTCTATAATACACAACACCTGAACACATACAGAGAACATTCAGTTACTCTATAATACACAACACCTGAACACATACAGAGAACATTCAGTTACTCTATAATACACACCTGAACACATACAGAGTATAGTAGCTTTTCATTACTAATGTTATGACATACATCACAGCTGAGAGAAGTCTGTGGAATGTTAGTTACTATAGTAACAGTCAGACTGATGTTCTCTGTATCTACTCTATGATGTAATGTAGGTTCCAGTGATGAGGAACTCTGTGGAACGGTTCTCCTGCTGAGAACGAGCGGTGGAGGAACAGAGTCTTACCCTGAACTGTAGCGTTGGCGGTGGTGGTGTTGGTCAGTGTTGTGGTGCTGGCAGCAGCTGTAGAGCTAACAGGGTCGTCTTTGCCTCCCACGAGTCCGATGTTCAGCGTCGCCAACTCAGACTTGTACTGCTGAGCCACCCAGGACTGAACCGCGGTGGTGTTCTCAAACAGCTTCAGACTGGCCAGATTCATTCCCATCAGACCCCGCACTGTGTTCACACTCAGAGCCTGAAACACAAACACACAACACACTCAGTTCAGTAACACTACACACTCAGTTCAGTAACACTACACACTCAGTTCAGTAACACTACACACTCAGTTCAGTAACACTACACACTCAGTTCAGTAACACTATCACACTCAGAGCCTGAAACACAAACACACAACACACTCAGTTCAGTAACACACTATCACACTCAGTTCAGTAACACTATCACACTCAGTTCAGTAACACTACACACTCAGTTCAGTAACACTACACACTCAGTTCAGTAACACTACACACTCAGTTCAGTAACACTACACACTCAGTTCAGTAACACTACACACTCAGTTCAGTAACACACTATCACACTCAGTTCAGTAACACTACACACTCAGTTCAGTAACACAACACACTCAGTTCAGTAACACACTATCACACTCAGTTCAGTAACACTACACACTCAGTTCAGTAACACAACACACTCAGTTCAGTAACACTATCACACTCAGTTCAGTAACACTACACACTCAGTTCAGTAACACACTATCACACTCAGAGCCTGAAACACAAACACACAACACACTCAGTTCAGTAACACACTATCACACTCAGTTCAGTAACACTATCACACTCAGTTCAGTAACACTACACACTCAGTTCAGTAACACACTATCACACTCAGTTCAGTAACATACTATCACACTCAGTTCAGTAACACACTATCACACTCAGTTCAGTAACACTATCACACTCAGTTCAGTAACACTACACACTCAGTTCAGTAACACTATCACACTCAGTTCAGTAACACACTACACACTCAGTTCAGCAACACTACACACTCAGTTCAGTAACACTATCACACTCAGTTCAGTAACACTACACACTCAGTTCAGTAACACACTATCACACTCAGAGCCTGAAACACAAACACACAACACACTCAGTTCAGTAACACACTACACACTCAGTTCAGTAACACACTACACACTCAGTTCAGTAACACACTATCACACTCAGTTCAGTAACACTACACACTCAGTTCAGTAACACACTATCACACTCAGAGCCTGAAACACAAACACACAACACACTCAGTTCAGTAACACACTACACACTCAGTTCAGTAACACTACACACTCAGTTCAGTAACACACTACACACTCAGTTCAGGAACACACAACACACTCAGTTCAGTAACACTATCACACTCAGTTCAGTAACACTACACACTCAGTTCAGTAACACACTACACACTCAGTTCAGTAACACAACACACTCAGTTCAGTAACACACTACACACTCAGTTCAGGAAAACACTACACACTCAGTTCAGGAACACACTATCACTCAGTTTAGTAACACTATCACACTCAGTTCAGTAACACACTATCACACTCAGTTCAGTAACACACTATCACACTCAGTTCAGTAACACCACACACTCAGTTCAGGAACACTACACACTCAGTTCAGTAACACTACACACTCAGTTCAGTAACACACTATCACACTCAGTTCAGTAACACACTATCACACTCAGTTCAGTAACACACTACACACTCCGTTCAGTAACACTACACACTCAGTTCAGTAACACTACACACTCAGTTCAGTAACACACTACACACTCCGTTCAGTAACACTACACACTCAGTTCAGTAACACTACACACTCAGTTCAGTAACACTACACACTCAGTTCAATAACACTACACACTCAGTTCAGTAACACACTATCACACTCAGTTCAGTAACACACTATCACACTCAGTTCAGTAACACACTACACACTCAGTTCAGTAACACTACACACTCAGTTCAGTAACACTACACACTCAGTTCAATAACACTACACACTCAGTTCAGTAACACACTACACACTCAGTTCAGTAACACTACACACTCAGTTCAGTAACACTACACACTCAGTTCAATAACACTACACACTCAGTTCAGTAACACACTACAAACTCAGTTCAGTAACACACTATCACACTCAGAGCCTCAAACACAAACACACAACACACTCAGTTCAGTAACACACTACACACTCAGTTCAGTAACACTATCACACTCAGTTCAGTAACACCATCACACTCAGTTCAGTAACACTATCACACTCAGTTCAGTAACACTATCACACTCAGTTTAGTAACACTCACACTCAGTTCAGTAACACACTACACACTCAGTTCAGTAACACTATCACACTCAGTTCAGTAACACCATCACACTCGGTTCAGTAACATACTATCACACTCAGTTCAGTAACACACTATCACACTCAGTTCAGTAACACTATCACACTCAGTTCAGTAACATACTATCACACTCAGTTCAGTAACACACTATCACACTCAGTTCAGTAACATACTATCACACTCAGTTCAGTAACATACTATCACACTCAGTTCAGTAACACACTACACACTCCATTCAGTAACACATTACACACTCAGTTCAGTAACACACTACACACTCAGTTCAGTAACACACTACACACTCAGTTCAGTAACACTATCACACTCAGTTCAGTAACATACTATCACACTCAGTTCAGTAACACACTATCACACTCAGTTCAGTAACACTATCACACTCAGTTCAGTAACATACTATCACACTCAGTTCAGTAACATACTATCACACTCAGTTCAGTAACATACTATCACACTCAGTTCAGTAACACACTATCACACTCAGTTCAGTAACACACTACACACTCAGTTCAGTAACACTACACACTCAGTTCAGTAACACACTACACACTCAGTTCAGTAACACACTATCACACTCAGTTCAGTAACACACTACACACTCAGTTCAGTAACACACTATCACACTCAGTTCAGTAACACTATCACACTCAGTTCAGTAACACACTATCACACTCAGTTCAGTAACACACTATCACACTCAGAGCCTGAAACACAAACACACAACACACTCAGTTCAGTAACACACAACACACTCAGTTCAGTAACATACTATCACACTCAGTTCAGTAACATACTATCACACTCAGTTCAGTAACACACTACACACTCAGTTTAGTAACACTATCACACTCAGTTCAGTAACACACTATCACACTCAGTTCAGTAACACACTACACACTCAGTTCAGTAACACACTATCACACTCAGTTCAGTAACACTATCACACTCAGTTCAGTAACACACTATCACACTCAGTTCAGTAACACACTATCACACTCAGAGCCTGAAACACAAACACACAACACACTCAGTTCAGTAACACACAACACACTCAGTTCAGTAACATACTATCACACTCAGTTCAGTAACACACTATCACACTCAGTTCAGTAACACACTATACACTCAGTTCAGTAACACACTATCACACTCAGTTCAGTAACACTATCACACTCAGTTCAGTAACACACTATCACACTCAGTTCAATAACACACTATCACACTCAGAGCCTGAAACACAAACACACAACACACTCAGTTCAGTAACACACAACACACTCAGTTCAGTAACATACTATCACACTCAGTTCAGTAACATACTATCACACTCAGTTCAGTAACACACTACACACTCAGTTTAGTAACACTATCACACTCAGTTCAGTAACACACAACACACTCAGTTCAGTAACATACTATCACACTCAGTTCAGTAACATACCATCACACTCAGTTCAGTAACATACTATCACACTCAGTTCAGTAACACTACACACTTAGTTCAGTAACACACTATCACACTCAGTTCAGTAACACTACACACTTAGTTCAGTAACACACTACACACTCAGTTCAGTAACACACTATCACACTCAGAGCCTGAAACACAAACACACAACACACTCAGTTCAGTAACACACTACACACTCAGTTCAGTAACACACTATCACACTCAGTTCAGTAACACTACACACTTAGTTCAGTAACACACTACACACTCAGTTCAGTAACACACTACACACTCAGTTCAGTAACACACTATCACACTCAGTTCAGTAACACTACACACTCAGTTCAGTAACACACTATCACACTCAGAGCCTGAAACACAAACACACAACACACTCAGTTCAGTAACACACTACACACTCAGTTCAGTAACACTACACACTCAGTTCAGTAACACACTACACACTCAGTTCAGGAACACACAACACACTCAGTTCAGTAACACTATCACACTCAGTTCAGTAACACTACACACTCAGTTCAGTAACACACTACACACTCAGTTCAGTAACACAACACACTCAGTTCAGTAACACACTACACACTCAGTTCAGGAAAACACTACACACTCAGTTCAGGAACACACTATCACTCAGTTTAGTAACACTATCACACTCAGTTCAGTAACACACTATCACACTCAGTTCAGTAACACACTATCACACTCAGTTCAGTAACACCACACACTCAGTTCAGGAACACTACACACTCAGTTCAGTAACACTACACACTCAGTTCAGTAACACACTATCACACTCAGTTCAGTAACACACTATCACACTCAGTTCAGTAACACACTACACACTCCGTTCAGTAACACTACACACTCAGTTCAGTAACACTACACACTCAGTTCAGTAACACACTACACACTCCGTTCAGTAACACTACACACTCAGTTCAGTAACACTACACACTCAGTTCAGTAACACTACACACTCAGTTCAATAACACTACACACTCAGTTCAGTAACACACTATCACACTCAGTTCAGTAACACACTATCACACTCAGTTCAGTAACACACTACACACTCAGTTCAGTAACACTACACACTCAGTTCAGTAACACTACACACTCAGTTCAATAACACTACACACTCAGTTCAGTAACACACTACACACTCAGTTCAGTAACACTACACACTCAGTTCAGTAACACTACACACTCAGTTCAATAACACTACACACTCAGTTCAGTAACACACTACAAACTCAGTTCAGTAACACACTATCACACTCAGAGCCTCAAACACAAACACACAACACACTCAGTTCAGTAACACACTACACACTCAGTTCAGTAACACTATCACACTCAGTTCAGTAACACCATCACACTCAGTTCAGTAACACTATCACACTCAGTTCAGTAACACTATCACACTCAGTTTAGTAACACTCACACTCAGTTCAGTAACACACTACACACTCAGTTCAGTAACACTATCACACTCAGTTCAGTAACACCATCACACTCGGTTCAGTAACATACTATCACACTCAGTTCAGTAACACACTATCACACTCAGTTCAGTAACACTATCACACTCAGTTCAGTAACATACTATCACACTCAGTTCAGTAACACACTATCACACTCAGTTCAGTAACATACTATCACACTCAGTTCAGTAACATACTATCACACTCAGTTCAGTAACACACTACACACTCCATTCAGTAACACATTACACACTCAGTTCAGTAACACACTACACACTCAGTTCAGTAACACACTACACACTCAGTTCAGTAACACTATCACACTCAGTTCAGTAACATACTATCACACTCAGTTCAGTAACACACTATCACACTCAGTTCAGTAACACTATCACACTCAGTTCAGTAACATACTATCACACTCAGTTCAGTAACACACTATCACACTCAGTTCAGTAACACACTATCACACTCAGTTCAGTAACACACTATCACACTCAGTTCAGTAACACACTACACACTCAGTTCAGTAACACTACACACTCAGTTCAGTAACACACTACACACTCAGTTCAGTAACACACTATCACACTCAGTTCAGTAACACACTACACACTCAGTTCAGTAACACACTATCACACTCAGTTCAGTAACACTATCACACTCAGTTCAGTAACACACTATCACACTCAGTTCAGTAACACACTATCACACTCAGAGCCTGAAACACAAACACACAACACACTCAGTTCAGTAACACACAACACACTCAGTTCAGTAACATACTATCACACTCAGTTCAGTAACATACTATCACACTCAGTTCAGTAACACACTACACACTCAGTTTAGTAACACTATCACACTCAGTTCAGTAACACACTATCACACTCAGTTCAGTAACACACTACACACTCAGTTCAGTAACACACTATCACACTCAGTTCAGTAACACTATCACACTCAGTTCAGTAACACACTATCACACTCAGTTCAGTAACACACTATCACACTCAGAGCCTGAAACACAAACACACAACACACTCAGTTCAGTAACACACAACACACTCAGTTCAGTAACATACTATCACACTCAGTTCAGTAACACACTATCACACTCAGTTCAGTAACACACTACACACTCAGTTCAGTAACACACTATCACACTCAGTTCAGTAACACTATCACACTCAGTTCAGTAACACACTATCACACTCAGTTCAATAACACACTATCACACTCAGAGCCTGAAACACAAACACACAACACACTCAGTTCAGTAACACACAACACACTCAGTTCAGTAACATACTATCACACTCAGTTCAGTAACATACTATCACACTCAGTTCAGTAACACACTACACACTCAGTTTAGTAACACTATCACACTCAGTTCAGTAACACACAACACACTCAGTTCAGTAACATACTATCACACTCAGTTCAGTAACATACCATCACACTCAGTTCAGTAACATACTATCACACTCAGTTCAGTAACACTATCACACTCAGTTCAGTAACATACTATCACACTCAGTTCAGTAACACACTACACACTCAGTTCAGTAACACTATCACACTCAGTTCAGTAACACACAACACACTCAGTTCAGTAACACACTATCACACTCAGGGCCTGAAACACACACACACATCACACTCAGTTCAGTAACACACTATCACACTCAGTTCAGTAACATACTATCACACTCAGTTCAGTAACACACTATCACACTCAGTTCAGTAACACACTATCACACTCAGTTCAGTAACACACTACACACAGTTCAGTAACACTATCACACTCAGTTCATTAACACACTATCACACTCAGTTCAGTAACACACTACACACTCAGTTCAGTAACACTATCACACTCAGTTCAGTAACACACTATCACACTCAGTTCAGTAACACACTATCACACTCAGAGCCTGAAACACAAACACACAACACACTCAGTTCAGTAACACACTATCACACTCAGTTCAGTATCACACTCAGGGCCTGAAACACAAACGCACAACACACTCAGTTCAGTAACACACTATCACACTCAGTAACAAACAGTAATCCAGTGTGAGGGATTAGTGACAGGCGTGATGTGAATGAAGGTGTGCTCTGTTTAAGTGTGTTAGTGTAAATAGTGTAAATACCGTGAGCACAGGGGTTTCAGACTGGTGAAGGTGTGCTCTGTTTAAGTGTGTTAGTGTAAATAGTGTAAATAGTGTAAATACCGTGAGCACAGGGGGGTTCAGACTGGTGAAGGTGTGCTCTGTTTAAGTGTGTTAGTGTAAATAGTGTAAATAGTGTAAATACTGTGAGCACATGGGGGTTCAGACTGGTGAAGGTGTGCTGTTTAAGTGTGTTAGTGTAAATAGTGTAAATAGTGTAAATACCGTGAGCACAGGGGGGTTCAGACTGGTGAAGGTGTGCTCTGTTTAAGTGTGTTAGTGTAAACAGTGTAAATACCGTGAGCACAGGGGGGTTCAGACTGGTGAAGGTGTGCTCTGTTTAAGTGTGTTAGTGTAAATAGTGTAAATACCGTGAGCACAGGGGGGTTCAGACTGGTGAAGGTGTGCTCTGTTTAAGTGTGTTAGTGTAAATAGTGTAAATAGTGTAAATACCGTGAGCACAGGGGGGTTCAGACTGGTGAAGGTGTGCTCTGTTTAAGTGTGTTAGTGTAAATAGTGTAAATAGTGTAAATACCGTGAGCACAGGGGGGTTCAGACTGGTGAAGGTGTGCTCTGTTTAAGTGTGTTAGTGTAAATAGTGTAAATAGTGTAAATACCGTGAGCACAGGGGGGTTCAGACTGGTGAAGGTGTGCTCTGTTTAAGTGTGTTAGTGTAAATAGTGTAAATAGTGTAAAAAGGTGTAAGTACCGTGAGCACAGGGGGGTTCAGACTGGTGAAGGTGTGCTCTGTTTAAGTGTGTTAGTGTAAATAGTGTAAGTAGTGTAAATACCGTGAGCACAGGGGGGTTCAGACTGGTGAAGGTGTGCTCTGTTTAAGTGTGTTAGTGTAAATAGTGTACATAGTGTAAATACCGTGAGCACAGGGGGGTTCAGACTGGTGAAGGTGTCCTCTGTTTAAGTGTGTTAGTGTAAATAGTGTAAATAGTGTAAATACCGTGAGCACAGGGGGGTTCAGACTGGTGAAGGTGTGCTCTGTTTAAGTGTGTTAGTGTAAATAGTGTAAATAGTGTAAATACCGTGAGCACAGGGGGGTTCAGACTGGTGAAGGTGTCCTCTGTTTAAGTGTGTTAGTGTAAATAGTGTAAATAGTGTAAATACCGTGAGCACAGGGGGGTTCAGACTGGTGAAGGTGTGCTCTGTTTAAGTGTGTTAGTGTAAATAGTGTAAATAGTGTAAATACCGTGAGCACAGGGGGGTTCAGACTGGTGAAGGTGTCGATGTCCATGCTGATGTTCTGAGTGGAAAGAGCTCGTATGTCCTCTACAGGAGCTCCACCTGCACACGCAGAGAGAGACTTTATTTACAAACACTGAAAATAAACAACCTGTATCAGAGTAAACAGGAGCCCAGTCCAGACTGTGAGCTGGTGTGGTTTAGATTAGGTGGGGTTTAGATTAGGTGGGGTTTAGACTAGGTTGGGTTTAGTTTAGGTGGGGTTTAGATTAGGTTGGGTTTAGATTAGGTTGGGTTTAGATAAAGTGGGGTTTAGATTGGTTGGGTTTAGATTAGGTTGGGTTTAGATAAGGCTGGGTTTAGATTAGGTGGGGTTTAGATTAGGTGGGGTTTAGATTAGGTGGGGTTTAGATAACGTTGGGTTTAGATTAGGTGGGGTTTAGATAAGGCTGGGTTTAGATTAGGTGGGGTTTAGATAACGTTGGGTTTAGATTAGGTGGGGTTTAGATAAGGCTGGGTTTAGATTAGGTGGGGTTTAGATTAGGTGGGGTTTAGATAACGTTGGGTTTAGATTAGGTGGGGTTTAGATAAGGCTGGGTTTAGATTAGGTGGGGTTTAGATTAGGTGGGGTTTAGATAACGTTGGGTTTAGATTAGGTGGGGTTTAGATTAGGTGGGGTTTAGATTAGGTGGGGTTTAGATAAAGTGGGGTTTAGATTAGGTGGGGTTTAGATAAAGTGGGGTTCAGATTATGTAGGGTTTAGATAAAGTGGGGTTTAGATTAGGTGGGGTTTAGATAAAGTGGGGTTCAGATTATGTAGGGTTTAGATAAAGTGGGGTTCAGATTATGTAGGGTTTAGATAAAGTGGGGTTTAGATTAGGTGGGGTTTAGATAAAGTGGGGTTCAGATTATGTAGGGTTTAGATAAAGTGGGGTTTAGATAAAGTGGGGTTCAGATTATGTAGGGTTTAGATAACGTTGGGTTTAGATTAGGTTGTGTTTAGATTAGGTGGGGTTTAGATTAGGTGGGGTTTAGATTAGGTGGGGTTTAGATTGGTTGGGGTTTAGATTAGGTGGGGTTTAGATTAGGTGGGGTTTAGATAACGTTGGGTTTAGATTAGGCTGGGCTTAGATTAGGTGGGGTTTAGATTAGATTAGGATTCGTATGTTCCTGTTTTGTCTCAGAAGTCTTTGCGTGAAGGTGTCCAGCTCTCACGTCCATACAGAAGAGAGCAGGGACGTGTCCAGGTTCTCTGATGTTCTGTAGATGTTCTGTAGAGAGTGTTTGTGGTTCTACACTGAGGAACGTTTCTCTAACGTTGTTTCAGAGTTTACAGACGCAGTTGTTCATGGTTTCTGTTTCTGAGATCCTCCAGCTGCTGTTCATCAGTACTGCTTACTTTTCCAGACGTCTGTTGATCCTGTCCACCTGTTTTGAGACGTGTTGCTGCATCTAGTTCTAAGCGAGTTTCAGGGAATGTAAAAATGGGTTCTGCTGTGAATGAAATGTGGGTCTATGAGATTTCACACAGCGTCTCTAGCTTTTGGCACTGGGCTTGTGTTGATGTTTATATTTATATTAATATATTAGTGCTTTTGAAATTTGCACGTTAATTATTGTGATTAATTTGAAATGCACATTAAAAACAATGAATGCAACTTCCTGTGGCGGCCGACCTATGACGAGTGTCTTGTTATTTTTTCTGTTTTTATTGATATCGTTCAATCTGTGTTCAAAGTAAACAGATACAATAAACTAAAGCATTTAAATATAAATATAATTTAATTGTGTTGATTTTTTATTTCACAATTAAATACCCAGAATTACAACTTCAGACTGAAGAAGGAAAAAGCAAACTGCATGAATAATTAATAATTAATTAATTAATTGTGTGTGTAATATTCTTGCGTGTGTAAGTTCATGTGTGTAAGGTGTGTGTAGATTACCCAGGTAAGTACTGATGAGATGGTAGTACACTGTGGGGTCGCTGCGTTGAGTACTGAATGAGGACTTGGCGATGCTGTACAGAACTGATTTCTGATCAGCAGAACAGGAGGACACATTCACAGCATTCGCTTTACTGCAGAAAGAGAAGAAACAAGTATTTAAAGAACTATGCTGAAATCTGAGTTGATGGTATACGACTCTCAGATAGTACATCCATTCAATCCTTCAAACTCAGATATTTCAGAACAAGCGTGTCGTCTGTCATCAGAACTCACTTTGCAGTTCCACAAAATCACTGAGCACTTTGCACAAACTTGTTCGTATGAGTACTTATGAGTATTTATGAGTATTTATGAGTATTTATGAGTATTTAATCTAAACTAATACTTCTACCTAGGTACTTGTTATGTATTTTAAACGGTGTGAAGTGTGTTTGAGATCAAGCTTTATTAATATGTGTCTTTTACAACAGAACAGCTCTACAGAACATCAGCCTCAAAGCCCTGTGAAGAAGCCAGCGGAGACAGTGGCGAGTAAAAACCACCTCAGAGCAAAAATCTCAGAGCAACAGGAGACCAGACTCAAAGAGGAGAACCCAGCCTACACTGGTCCACATCAGATAACAAAACCAGAACAAAGCAATACGAACAAAATCTGAGAATCTAGCACGAAATCCAAAGTGAAGTTCTTGTATCTCGTACGGTACCTAACGTTAAGTTCTAGTATCTTGTACGGTATCTAACGTTAAGTTCTAGTATCTTGTACGGTATCTAAAGTGAAGTTCTTGTATCTTGTACGGTATCTAAAGTTCTTGTATCTTATACGGTATCTAAAGTTCTTGTATCTTGTACGGTATCTAAAGTTCTTGTATCTTGTACGGTATCTAAAGTGAAGTTCTTGTATCTTATACGGTATCTAAAGTAAAGTTCTTGTATCTTGTACGGTATCTAAAATGAAGTTCTTGTATCTCGTACGGTATCTAAAATGAAGTTCTTGTATCTTGTACGGTATCTAAAGTAAAGTTCTTGTATCTTGTACGGTATCTAAAGTGAAGTTCTTGTATCTTGTATGGTATCTAAAGTGAAGTTCTTGTATCTTGTACGGTATCTAAAGTGAAGTTCTTGTATCTTGTACGGTATCTAAAGTAAAGTTCTTGTATCTTGTATGGTATCTAAAGTGAAGTTCTTGTATCTTGTACGGTATCTAAAGTGAAGTTCTTGTATCTTATACGGTATCTAAAGTGAAGTTCTTGTATCTTGTACGGTATCTAAAGTGAAGTTCTTGTATCTTATACGGTATCTAAAATGAAGTTCTTGTATCTCGTACGGTATCTAAAGTGAAGTTCTTGTATCTTATACGGTATCTAAAATGAAGTTCTTGTATCTCGTACGGTATCTAAAATGAAGTTCTTGTATCTTGTACGGTATCTAAAGTAAAGTTCTTGTATCTTGTACGGTATCTAAAGTGAAGTTCTTGTATCTTGTATGGTATCTAAAGTGAAGTTCTTGTATCTTGTACGGTATCTAAAGTGAAGTTCTTGTATCTTGTACGGTATCTAAAGTAAAGTTCTTGTATCTTGTATGGTATCTAAAGTGAAGTTCTTGTATCTTGTACGGTATCTAAAGTGAAGTTCTTGTATCTTGTACGGTATCTAAAGTGAAGTTCTTGTATCTTGTACGGTATCTAAAGTGAAGTTCTTGTATCTTATACGGTATCTAAAATGAAGTTCTTGTATCTTGTACGGTATCTAAAGTAAAGTTCTTGTATCTTGTACGGTATCTAAAGTGAAGTTCTTGTATCTTGTATGGTATCTAAAGTGAAGTTCTTGTATCTTGTATGGTATCTAAAGTGAAGTTCTTGTATCTTGTACGGTATCTAAAGTGAAGTTCTTGTATCTTGTACGGTATCTAAAGTAAAGTTCTTGTATCTTGTATGGTATCTAAAGTGAAGTTCTTGTATCTTGTACGGTATCTAA
Organism: Megaleporinus macrocephalus; assembly: GCA_021613375.1. Lineage (NCBI taxonomy): Eukaryota > Metazoa > Chordata > Actinopteri > Characiformes > Anostomidae > Megaleporinus > Megaleporinus macrocephalus. Next base: position 42,385,125 of record CM038722.1, read on the forward strand.
AGTAAAGTTCTTGTATCTTGTATGGTATCTAAAGTGAAGTTCTTGTATCTTGTACGGTATCTAAAGTGAAGTTCTTGTATCTTGTATGGTATCTAAAGTAAAGTTCTAGTATCTTGTACGGTATCTAAAGCAAAGTTGTTGTATCTTGTACGGTACCTAAAGTAAAGTTCTTGCATCTCTTATGGTATCTAAAGTAAAGTCCAATGTTGTATTTGATCTGTGTGTACTTACTTCAAACTTTCAGCGGTGATGGTTTTAAGGACACTGACATCCAGAGAGCAGAGGTTGGAACCAATCATATTCAGTTCAGCCTTTCCCAGACTGTTACCAGGGACGCTCAGATACTTCATAATCACTGCTTTACTCTACAACACACAAACACACACACATTAATCATTTTTCATTAAAAACAAAACAAAAACAAGGTTCAGGTTCTCCACGTTACCAGCTCCACATAGTGACTATCTGTGAAACCAAAATAATCATCATTCAATACCTGTAGTAAAGTTTTAGCCCAATACTAAAATTCAAACAGATACACTTGTAGATGTAATACCTGCTCTGAGGTCCAGTCTCCATTAACAGGGTCCATTAAAGAGGACAGCGTGTCGACTGTGTTGATTTTCCACTTGCTGATGTCGGCAACAGTGGCTACACGAGACGTGGAGCCCAGGAGTGCCACCACGCTCTCTGGAAGGCCTGATGGGTACAGCTGTGACAATACAGACACACATACCATCAACAACCCAAAACCAACAAACCACAACATCATAACAGACGTCTAACTGGCTGACAGATTGAAAGAAAGACCATGCCATATTCTACGGGATGTATAAAAAAATGATAAGCATGACCACCTGACCTTGATTTTGGATAAGGACAGCTCCTAAGTGACTTTAAAAGAATACTCGTCATTGGGACAAGTATGCTCAACTGTGCTTCATATAATAAAGTGCTTAATATAATAAATAAAATTTATATTTTGTCTGTCATAAATGCAACGGCGCTATTAATTAGGAAGGAAACAAAATCAATAAGACTTGGAGAAAGAAGAGGTCCCAGGTTTAGCAGGTCATGTGGCTTATTACTTTTCTTTGAATATACACTCGAGAAAACTATAACTTGTATTAACTCTATGATACATGTACATATGCACTGAACATATACTGATACCCAAGTGGGACCGATGCCAAATAATTGTAATAATGTTGTTTGATTATTTCTGTACTTGAAGTCCCATTGGGTCTCCTGATAGGAGTGGTCTCTTTTGAAGATAATGCAGGGCACAAGGGGTCACCGAATGTTTTAGTGAGTGTGAAAATGATGTAAATCACAAGCTACAGTCTTTGCATTAACCTGATCTCACTATCTGAGGCAACATCCTTTGGAAGAACAGTACAGTCAACAGTCAACTTGAGTACAGTTTCAGCTGAAGCTGTGGTGGCCCAACACCCTACTCAGGCTCCATTATTTGTTTTGTCACCCAAAAGAACATTCAAACCAACACACACTGTGAGTGAGTTCAGACCAGTTTACCTGACAGGCATACCTATCCAAACAATCTAATCCACCCTGGACTGTTCACACTGATAGTAATGCTGACCTGGTTCAGTTTGTTCAGAATGACTGCCTGGAGGCTGGTGTCCACCACTTTCTCTGTGATGGCTGCCGGATTGCTCTTCAGGACAGTGGAGTCCAAACAGGAATCAAACTGGGTGGAGTCGTAGCCAAAGGGAAATGAGGGGTCTGCAATTGTTGCCTCTGTGATGTTACCTGCAGTGCATGCTGTCAAACACAGAAAAGGGTAAGAGGTTTTAGCTGTTGTGGGAACCAGGACAAAAGACCTCAGAGGTCTTTCTACCATACATTTTTTAATGAGGAGGTCAGCTTCAGTTCCCCGGGTAGCCACCCGAAGATGGATCACCCTGGGTTTGGAGCACCAGCTAAGCCACAAGAGACGTTTAGCAGTGGAGGACTCTGTAAACCCTGTGTGCTTGGGTGTGTTTATACTGGTTTTACCTGATATCGCACGCCCTCCAGCTTTGGAATTAATGCTGAGCTCTGTAAACAATTTCTTGAGCTTCCCAATCTGGATCTTCTGCTTCTTCAGGAGTGGAATGAAGGACTTCAGGAAGGTTTTCTTTGTTGTCTTTAAGGGACACACAGAAAAAGTTTACATAACACACCAACCATCAGACAATGAGCTTTTTAGAAAACACTAGATAAACAGGTAAAGGTAAACAACAAACAAACAAGGTAAAAGGGAACTGAACAGGTTTACATACAGAGTCAAAACTGGCCCAGAAGTCTTGTTTGAGGTAGAGGGGCAGAATACCCAGCTGGTTCAGAGTGTCCAGATTCCACGATGAGCGATTACTGAGGACAAACACAGTATTTATCGTATATAAAGTCAAAAGTGAGTCATTCCAAATATTCCTACCTGATTTTGATATTGTGTAGAAAAATAAACACTCAGCTCGATTTCCATTACAACTTGTTTCTTATTTATACTCTAAGCACACTCTTCAGGTGCAATGTCATCTCTTCCTCACCCGTAAGGAGTGTTTCCAGAGAGGAGCAGGGTCTGTACCGCCGAGACCTGAGAGTCAGAAAGATCTCCACAGTTCTTCAGCTTCTCCAGGATGAGTGGATCAGACTTCTGGATGTAGGTGGAGTCCAGTGTGCAGGCCATGTTACCCAGAAGCTCCACCTGATCTCTGGTCAGTCTCCCACCAGATACTCCCTACAAGAGCACAAATGATTTATGGATGTGAGGATAACCAGTTACGGCATTTGGAAAGAACCAGTACTGTACTACAATTAAACAGCTAGGACTTATCATACAGTGCTAGCCACCTCCAGGAGGTGTGGATTTAGGCTAAAAATAGAAAACATGTACATCAGGATTGTGGAAGCGGCATGCATTTACATGTTGCATGCCAGAGAACACTGTATGACTGTATCATCCTCTGGAGGGGACATGAGTCTCCAAAAGATATTTTAAAAACTAAATAAGGTACTGAGCTAAAACCTGTTGTGCTATGTAGAGGACATCCTGGTCTTTCCAGTGATGTATCATGTTTGGGGTGTGTCATTCACAACAGAAGCTCCGCCTTTTTAAAAATGGCTGCCTCCCAATAATAAAATTTTTGGGAGCAAGAGAGATAAACTATCAAATAATATGTATTTATTATGTTTCTAAAGCCTGAAATTTATATATTTTAGGTATAAAACTGTTGTAGCTAGTTCTCAAAGTAATTTGTATTGATATTCACATATGTTTATCTACCTAACAGCATACTTTTTTGATGTCCTTCATAGTGGACATTGGGACTAAATCTGGTTTTATATGAAATTAATGATGTCACAGGTGACAAGAATTTGACAGAGGCAGAGATCATTTTGCAACATGTAAGCTCTGTAAACATGTAAACATGTCAATTCATTACTAATTTATTTTTAATTGATTACTAATTTAAGTTATTCCTAATTTATTAGAAAATGTTACATAATTATACATTTTAAAAATAGAATATTAAAATGAAATGGACCGTAAGAGAATTTGGGTACTGCGTGTGGAAAGTGACTAACACAGGTTTAGCTAGATTTACCTGGATTTATTTTATTTTAATCAAAGTAACGGTAACCTTTGTAATGGGTTATTGTTTGTTTCTGTTTATGTTCATATACAGTGGATTTGAAAAATTTACTATACTGCCAAAAGTGGAAATGGTATAAAAAAGGTAAACAATGTTTGTTTACTCAGTTTTCATTTACATTATTTTCTAGGATTGAGTTGGTGCTGACGTTGTAGAAGGGTTTATGTATTCATGCAGAACAGAAAACAAGAAATATGACGTCAACAATGTCCTGATGTCCACTATAAAAGACATTCCATAAAAAATAATTTAAAACAAAACAAAAAAAACCACTGTGACAGCTAAAAAACACTATGTTGGACAGCCAGAGATGGACGATAAAGCTACAAAGCTAGACTATACATGGAATTTCAGTTAATTAAAGATAAAGTCCTCCTGAGATTATTCATTCTGACCTGCTGTGTTCTCTGAGGTAAAGCTGAATTACCACAGTTTTATATATATATATATATATATATATATATATATATATATATATATATATATATATATATATATATATATATAGAAGGCTTACTCGTACTTCTCTGTACACTTAGTTTACCATCATCATCATCATCAACATCTAAAACTGCTTAGTCAATCTAGAGTCACAGTTACATTAGAGAATTCCCAGACGACCCTCTCTCCTACAACATCCTCCATTCTGGGGAATCCCAAACCAATCCCAGGCCAGCTTGGAGATCTATCTATCTATATTTTATCTATCTATCTATCTATCTATCTATCTATCTATCTATCTATCTATCTATCTATATTTTACCTATCTATATTTAATCTATCTATCTATATTTTATCTATCTATATTTAATCTATCTATCTATATTTTATCTATGTTTTATCTATCTATATTTTATCTATCTATCTATATTTTATATACCGATCTATATTTTATCTATCTATATTTAATCTATCTATACTTAATCTTTCTATCTATATTTTATCTATCTATACTTTATCTATCTATATTTTATCTATCTATACTTAATCTATCTATATTTTATCTATCTATCTATACTTAATCTATCTATATTTAATCTATCTATATTATCTCTATCTATCTATATTTGATCTATCTATCTACCTATACTTAATCTATCTATCTATATTATCTCTATCTATCTATATTTGATCTATCTATCTACCTATACTTAATCTATCTATCTATATTATCTCTATCTATCTATATTTGATCTATCTATCTACCTATACTTAATCTATCTATCTATATTTAATTTGTCTAAAATATAGTTTAGATTAAAAATGTTCCTCAGTCAGAAAATGTTTCATAGATTAACGAATGTAAGCGTGAGTACATTCACTGTAAAAACAGCGTTCCTAAGTATCTGTTAAATTAGAATGTAAATATTTTGTGGAAGGCGTGCGAGTTTTACCAGGCAGTCCTGCGCGTTCCTGAAGAGGACGGACTGTCTGTTGAGGACGCTGGAAAGAACTGAGAAATCTGCTCCACCCACAGCGCGGAAGTATGACCTGCAGTTCACCTTCTGTACGTTCTCATAGCTTCAACACACACACACACACACACACACACACACACACACACAAGTATTAATTAATAACACATACATTGAATCCAGCCGCCTAATTATTGGCACACTTGATCCAGAATGCAGCAGCACGGCTCGTCTTCAATCTTCCCAAGTTCACTCACATCACTCCACTGCTGCGCTCCCTTCACTGGCTTCCTGTAGCTGCTCGCATTCAGTTTAAAGTTCTGATGCCTACAAAGCCAAGAATGGACCAGCTCCTCCTGACCTTATGGCAATGGTCAAAAGTCGATCTGCACCTCGAGACCTTCGCGTTTCAAGTACGGCTCGGCTTGACCCGCCATCTCTCAAGATTCATGGAAGACACGCAACAAGACGCTTCTCTGTCCTGGAGCCCAGATGGTGGAACGAACTTCCACTGGCTGTCCAAACAGCGAACTCTCTCACTGTCTTCAAACGTAGACTGAAGACCACCGTCTCTTTGTGAAGCTCTTATAAGCACTGATCTACTGAAGCATTGGTAGAAACTGTAATTGTACTTGATCTTCTAGGAACTCTGGATAAGTATCACTCTGATACTGTATGTAGTGTATTTATTCTCTTCTCTGTAGGTGTTCCAGTCTTGCTAGGTGTAGCTCCGTGTCTAATCTTATATTTTGTGGTCTTCTTTCTAGGTATCAGCTCTGACACTAGTTAATGGCAGTGTTTGAGTATAAGAGTAGTTTGGACTTAAGATAAGAGCGTCTGCTAAATGCTGTAAATGTAATGTCTACGGCAAAAACTATTCAGAAGGAGCTTTGCCTTTGATCTAACTATAAACATAAGCACCCGGAACTTTGGCTGGAACAGGGATCAGTGCTGTTTATGGCTGCTTGTCTGGAGAGGATTAAAAAAATAATAATAATACTGGTTGTGATTGGATCTTCCGGCTGGACAGTGACCCAAAACCAATATCGGAATCCACACGAGACACACTGATGTTACAGAAGAACGTGGAAAACAGAGCTTACACAAAGTCCTGCAGCAGTGCTGATATCCGTGTGGGTTTTTTTGATGATTGTATTCTGAGCCTGATTTTTTCTTCCTTATATCTTTCTTCTGAGACTAATGTTCTCCTGACAGATGACGGTGGCATCTAACCGTAGTTTTGGAGCCCACAAAATGCAGGAACCCACAATCTGAGAGTAAAATAATGATTTCCCAAGACATCTCGTTCATGACTTGCAATATAATTAACTGTAAATAACCAAAACTGAGTGATACAATATTATACCAGCTCCAGCAAACAGCTCAACAGTAGTGAAAGCTAATGACGGGACTGTAGATGGACTGATTTTACTCTAAACAGACGTGACATAGATGCTAAGTTTTTAAACTTCAATAAAAATAGAGTTTATTCAAAGTTTACCTTACTTTACTTCATTCCAGTGTACACACTGAGAGCTGGGTTTGTTACACACCTGTAGTAGAGAAGCATGTCTGCAGGTAGATCAGTGAAGTTCAGCGACGAATCATCTTTCACGTAGTTGTACATGCAGGTCAGCTGCAACACAGGAGAGACTGAATTACATCACTCTTCTTGACTTTTACATTTGTTTTCATTACACTAAGCTGACCCCCTAAAACAGAGGTGTCTGTAAGGTCCAGTTAGAGGAGATCTCCTCAGGCCGGTCCGGACCGTCATCATCTCTAACGTGTGTTCTGATTCAGTGGTGTATCCTGTTTACTGAAGTATCTAGTATCAGCATCTTATACCATCAGCTACTGAAACACCAACACATCACACATACCGTTCAGTATATTTCAGTATAATTCATTAAGAATTAATGCTTTTTCATCACTAAGTAAAAATAACTTACATTTAAATGATTTTGAAAAAATATGCCTCATAAAGTGTTTATTTACATTAAAGTAAATAACATGTTTAGTCTTGTTAACTGAGTTTCACATCTGAACAGTTTCTCTCTCTCGTATTCCTCCACTCTTTCTCTTGTTCAGTGAGAGGAGTGAGCTCTTGGTTCTCCAGCCAGGTCTTGAAATCTGTTAGAACCATTCTCACACACATATGAGATATCCGGGTGGTTCTGTGTGGAGTGTGTATGTTCTCTCTGTGTTTGAGTGGGTTCCTCCGGGTTCTCCGGTTTCCTCCCACAGTCCAAACACATGTATGTTAGGATCCTCACTCTAAACTGCCCGTAGGTGTGAGTGTGAGTGTGTGTGTTGTGTGTGTGTGAATGTGTGTGTGTAGGTGTGTGTGTGTAGGTGTGTGTGTGTGTTTGTGTGTGTATGTGTGTGAGTGTTTGTATTTGTGTGTGTGTGTGTAGGTGTGTGTTTGGGTGTGTGTGTAGGTGTGTGTGTGTAGGTGTGTGTGTAGGTGTGTGTTTGGGTGTGTGTGTAGGTGTGTGTGTGTAGGTGTGTGTGTGTAGGTGTGTGTGTGTGTTTGTGTGTGTATGTGTGTGAGTGTTTGTATTTGTGTGTGTGTGTGTGTAGGTGTGTGTTTGGGTGTGTGTGTAGGTGTGTGTGTGAATGTGTGTGTGTAGGTGTGTGTGTGTAGGTGTGTGTGTGTGTTTGTGTGTGTGTGTGTATGTGTGTGTGTGAGTGTTTGTATTTGTGTGTGTGTGTGTAGGTGTGTGTTTGGGTGTGTGTGTAGGTGTGTGTGTGTGTGTGTGTGTTCTTGTAGAGGTGTAGTTGTGAGGACGTCACTATTATAGTACAGTCTGATTTTTTGGTAAAGTGAGGACATTTTGCTGGTCCTCATTTTAGGACACGTCATTTTCTCTAAACATCAAGTTTTTAAAAAAAACAGTAGAACAGAAAATTACTGATACTCAGATTAAGATTAGGGTGAGGTGTAGTATTATATGAGGTACTGAGATTAAGATTAGGGTGAGGTGTAGTATTATATAAGGTACTGAGATTAAGATTAGGGTGAGGTGTAGTATTATATAAGGTACTGAGATTAAGATTAGGGTGAGGTGTAGTATTATATAAGGTACTGAGATTAAGATTAGGGTGAGGTGTAGTATTATATAAGGTACTGAGATTAAGATTAGGGTGAGGTGTAGTATTATATAAGGTACTGAGATTAAGATTAGGGTGAGGTGTAGTATTATATAAGGTACTGAGGTTAAGATTAGGGTGAGGTGTAGTATTATATAAGGTACTGAGATTAAGATTAGGGTGAGGTGTAGTATTATATAAGGTACTGAGATTAAGATTAGGGTGAGGTGTAGTATTATATAAGGTACTGAGGTTAAGATTAGGTTTAGGTGTAGTATTATATAAGGTACTGAGATTAAGATTAGGGTTAGGTTTAGGTGTAGTATTATATAAGGTACTGAGGTTAAGGTTAGGTTTAGGTTTAGGTGTAGTATTATATAAGGTACTGAGGTTAAGGTTAGGTTTAGGTTTAGGTGTAGTATTATATAAGGTACTGAGGTTAAGGTTAGGGTGAGGTGTAGTATTATATAAGGTACTGAGATTAAGATTAGGGTGAGGTGTAGTATTATATAAGGTACTGAGATTAAGATTAGGGTGAGGTGTAGTATTATATAAGGTACTGAGATTAAGATTAGGGTGAGGTGTAGTATTATATAAGGTACTGAGATTAAGATTAGGGTGAGGTGTAGTATTATATAAGGTACTGAGATTAAGATTAGGGTGAGGTGTAGTATTATATAAGGTACTGAGATTAAGATTAGGGTGAGGTGTAGTATTATATAAGGTACTGAGATTAAGATTAGGGTGAGGTGTAGTATTATATAAGGTACTGAGATTAAGATTAGGGTGAGGTGTAGTATTATATAAGGTACTGAGATTAAGATTAGGGTGAGGTGTAGTATTATATAAGGTACTGAGATTAAGATTAGGGTGAGGTGTAGTATTATATAAGGTACTGAGATTAAGATTAGGGTGAGGTGTAGTATTATATAAGGTACTGAGATTAAGATTAGGGTGAGGTGTAGTATTATATAAGGTACTGAGATTAAGATTAGGGTGAGGTGTAGTATTATATAAGGTACTGAGGTTAAGATTAGGGTGAGGTGTAGTATTATATAAGGTACTGAGATTAAGATTAGGGTGAGGTGTAGTATTATATAAGGTACTGAGGTTAAGATTAGGTTTAGGTGTAGTATTATATAAGGTACTGAGATTAAGATTAGGGTTAGGTTTAGGTGTAGTATTATATAAGGTACTGAGGTTAAGGTTAGGTTTAGGTTTAGGTGTAGTATTATATAAGGTACTGAGGTTAAGGTTAGGTTTAGGTTTAGGTGTAGTATTATATAAGGTACTGAGGTTAAGGTTAGGGTGAGGTGTAGTATTATATAAGGTACTGAGATTAAGGTTAGGGTGAGGTGTAGTATTATATAAGGTACTGAGATTAAGATTAGGGTGAGGTGTAGTATTATATAAGGTACTGAGGTTAAGGTTAGGGTGAGGTGTAGTATTATATAAGGTACTGAGATTAAGATTAGGGTGAGGTGTAGTATTATATAAGGTACTGAGATTAAGATTAGGGTGAGGTGTAGTATTATATAAGGTACTGAGATTAAGATTAGGGTGAGGTGTAGTATTATATAAGGTACTGAGATTAAGATTAGGGTAGGTGTAGTGTAGTATTATATAAGGTACTGAGATTAAGATTAGGGTGAGGTGTAGTATTATATAAGGTACTGAGATTAAGATTAGGGTGAGGTGTAGTATTATATAAGGTACTGAGATTAAGATTAGGGTAGGTGTAGGTGTAGTATTATATAAGGTACTGAGGTTAAGATTAGGGTGAGGTGTAGTATTATATAAGGTACTGATTAAGATTAGGGTGAGGTGTAGTATTATATAAGGTACTGAGGTTAAGTTAGGTTTAGGTTGTAGGTGTAGTATTATATAAGGTACTGAGATTAAGATTAGGGTGAGGTGTAGTATTATATAAGGTACTGAGGTTAAGGTTAGGTTTAGGTTAGGTGTAGTATTATATAAGGTACTGAGTTAAGGTTAGGTTTAGGTGTAGTATTATATAAGGTACTGAGGTTAAGTTAGGTTTGGTAGGTGTAGTATTATATAAGGTACTGAGATTAAGATTAGGGTGAGGTGTAGTATTATATAAGGTACTGAGGTTAAGGTTAGGGTGAGGTGTAGTATTATATAAGGTACTGAGATTAAGATTAGGGTGAGGTGTAGTATTATATAAGGTACTGAGGTTAAGGTTAGGGTGAGGTGTAGTATTATATAATGTACTGAGATTAAGGTTAGGTTTAGGTGTAGGTGTAGTATTATATAAGGTACTGAGATTAAGATTAGGGTGAGGTGTAGTATTATATAAGGTACTGAGGTTAAGGTTAGGTTTAGGTGTAGGTGTAGTATTATATAAGGTACTGAGATTAAGATTAGGTTTAGCTGTAGGTGTAGTATTATATAAGGTACTGAGGTTAAGGTTAGGTTTAGCTGTAGGTGTAGTATTATATAAGGTACTGAGGTTAAGGTTAGGTTAGGTGTAGGTGTAGTATTATATAAGGTACTGAGGTTAAGATTAGGTTTAGGTGTAGTATTATATAAGGTACTGAGGTTAAGGTTAGGTGTAGGTGTAGTATTATATAAGGTACTGAGGTTAAGGTTAGGTTTAGCTGTAGGTGTAGTATTATATAAGGTACTGAGATTAAGATTAGGGTTAGGTTTAGGTGTAGTATTATATAAGGTACTGAGGTTAAGGTTAGGTTTAGCTATAGGTGTAGTATTATATAAGGTACTGAGGTTAAGGTTAGGGTTAGGTTTAGGTGTAGTATTATATAAGGTACTGAGGTTAAGGTTAGGGTTAAGGTTAGGTGTAGGTGTAGTATTATATAAGGTACTGAGGTTAAGGTTCGGTTTAGGTGTAGTATTATATAAGGTACTGAGGTTAAGGTTAGGTTTAGGTGTAGGTGTAGTATTATATAAGGTACTGAGGTTAAGGTTAGGGTTAGGTGTAGTATTATATAAGGCACTGAGGTTAAGGTTAGGGTTAGGTGTAGGTGTAGTATTATATAAGGCACTGAGGTTAAGGTTAGGGTTAGGTGTAGGTGTAGTATTATATAAGGTACTGAGGTTAAGGTTAGGTTTAGGTTTAGGTGTAGTATTATATAAGGTACTGAGATTAAGATTAGGGTTAGGTTTAGGTGTAGTATTATATAAGGTACTGAGATTAAGGTTAGGGTTAGGTTTAGGTGTAAGTGTGTGTAGGTGTGTTTGTGTGTGTATGTGTGTGTGTTTATGTGTGTATGTGTGAGTGTGTGTAGGTGTGTGTGTGTGTGTGTGTAGGTGTGAGTGTTTGTGTGTAGGTGTGAGTGTGTGTGTATATGTGTATGTGTGAGTGTGTGTAGGTGTGAGTGTTTGTGTGTAGGTGTGAGTGTGTGTATATGTGTATGTGTGCAGGTGTGTGTGTTTGTGTGTAGGTGTGAGTGTTTGTGTGTAGGTGTGAGTGTGTGTGTATATGTGTATGTGTGAGTGTAGGTGTGTGTGTGTGTGTTTGTGTGTAGGTGTGAGTGTTTGTGTGTAGGTGTGAGTGTGTGTGTATATGTGTATGTGTGAGTGTGTGTAGATGTGAGTGTTTGTGTGTGTGTGTGTAGGTGTGAGTGTTTGTGTGTAGGTGTGAGTGTGTGTGTATATGTGTGTGTGAGTGTGTGTAGGTGTGTTTGTGTGTGTGTGTTTGTGTGTAGGTGTGAGTGTTTGTGTGTAGCTGTGAGTGTGTGTGTATATGTGTAGGTGTGAGTGTGTGTGTATATGTGTATGTGTGAGTGTAGGTGTGTGTGTGTATGTGTGTAGGTGTGAGTATTTGTGTGTAGGTGTGAGTGTGTGTGTATATGTGTATGTGTGTAGGTGTGAGTGTGTGTGTATATGTGTATGTGTGAGTGTGTGTGTATATGTGTATGTGTGTAGGTGTGAGTGTGTGTGTATATGTGTATATGTGAGTGTAGGTGTGTGTGTGTGTATGTGTGTAGGTGTGAGTGTTTGTGTGTAGGTGTGAGTGTGTGTGTATATGTGTATGTGTGAGTGTGTGTAGATGTGAGTGTTTGTGTGTGTGTGTGTAGGTGTGAGTGTTTGTGTGTAGGTGTGAGTGTGTGTGTATATGTGTATGTGTGAGTGTGTGTAGGTGTGTTTGTGTGTGTGTGTTTGTGTGTAGGTGTGAGTGTTTGTGTGTAGGTGTGAGTGTGTGTGTATATGTGTATGTGTGTAGGTGTGAGTGTGTGTGTATATGTGTATGTGTGAGTGTAGGTGTGTGTGTGTGTATGTGTGTAGGTGTGAGTATTTGTGTGTAGGTGTGAGTGTGTGTGTATATGTGTATGTGTGTAGGTGTGAGTGTGTGTGTATATGTGTATGTGTGAGTGTGCGTATATGTGTATGTGTGTGTGTGTGTTTGTGTGTAGGTGTGAGTGCTTGTGTGTAGGTGTGAGTGTGTGTGTATATGTGTATGTGTGAGTGTGTGTAGGTGTGTGTGTGTGTGTGTTTGTGTGTAGGTGTGAGTGTTTGTGTGTAGGTGTGAGTGTGTGTGTATATGTGTATGTGTGTGTGTGTTTGTGTGTAGGTGTGAGTGCTTGTGTGTAGGTGTGAGTGTGTGTGTATATGTGTATGTGTGAGTGTGTGTAGGTGTGTGTGTGTGTGTTTGTGTGTAGGTGTGAGTGTTTGTGTGTAGGTGTGAGTGTGTGTGTATATGTGTATGTGTGTAGGTGTGTGTGTGTGTGTTTGTGTGTAGGTGTGAGTGTGTGTGTATATGTGTATGTGTGTAGGTGTGTGTATATGTGTATGTGTGTAGGTGTGAGTGTGTGTGTATATGTGTATGTGTGAGTGTAGGTGTGTGTGTGTGTGTATGTGTGTAGGTGTGAGTGTGTGTGTATATGTGTATGTGTGAGTGTAGGTGTGTGTGTGTGTGTTTGTGTGTAGGTGTGAGTGTTTGTGTGTAGGTGTGAGTGTGTGTGTATATGTGTATGTGTGTGTGTGTGTGTGTGTGTAGGTGTGAGTGTTTGTGTGTGTGTGTTTGTGTGTAGGTGTGTGTGTGTGTGTGTGTGTGTAGGTGTGAGTGTTTGTGTGTAGGTGTGAGTGTGTGTGTATATGTGTATGTGTGTAGGTGTGTGTGTGTGTGTATATGTGTATGTGTGAGTGTAGGTGTGAGTGTTTGTGTGTAGGTGTGAGTGTGTGTGTATATGTGTATGTGTGTAGGTGTGTGTGTGTGTGTGTGTGTGTGTGTGTGTGTGTGTGTTGGTCATGTGATGGACTGGAGAACTGTCCGTGGTGTACCCCACCTTCTCCTGATGATGCTGGGATTGGCTCCAGCCCCCCTGTGACCCAGACTAGCGGAATAAGATGATGGATGGATGGACATGAGATACGTGGCTGCTTTTGATTAGCGCCTGGTCTCATGAGATGTTGGTTTGGAGCTGTCTGAGAAGTGTAAACAATGTTCGTTCCAGTTCTGGGTGAAAAGTTGTTTTTCGTTGTTGACTTTTCTTTTTTTAGAGCACTCCGTCTGACTCGCTTTATTCTCCGACTGCTGTTTCTCGCCTGTGTGCACGCCGCACTCCTGAATCTGCACAGATCTGATTGGCTGAGGAGCGTTTGATGATTTTACTATGCACGTGATTGGTCTGTGAGTTTACGGCGCCGCCCGTATACCATATACTGTACGTACCTGAGTCTCCTTCAGGACCACCTTGTTCCTGCCTGAACGTGGTCTACAGGCTTTCACCAGCTGTGTGATCTTCTGTTGAGATAGTTTCTGAACTGAGGTGCAGGTGAATCCCTGCAGTATGGACTCAGACAGCCTGCAGGGGGCGACACATACACATTGGTATTTTTAGTATTGACTGATGTGATTGGACAGTGGGAGAATCTTATGGATGTTCTACTTTGCTCGCAGTAACTCACTCTTCTGTGTTGTCGCTGGCGTCGGCCACTGAGCTGAACAATATCACAGCCTAGTAAACAGAAAAGAAACATGAATACCATCTTTTACACACACTAGTGGGCAGTGAAACACTCGTATACATACACACTAGTAAACACACACACTAGTGGGCAGTGAAACACTCGTATACATACACACTAGTAAACACACACTAGGGGGCAGTGAAACACTCGTATACATACACACTAGTAAACACACACACTAGTGGGCAGTGAAACACTCGTATACATACACACTAGTGGGCAGTGAAACACTCATATACATACACACTAGTAAACACACACACTAGTGGGCAGTGAAACACTCGTATACATACACACTAGTGGGCAGTGAAACACTCATATACATACACACTAGTAAACACACACACTAGTGGGCAGTGAAACACTCGTATACATACACACTAGTAAACACACACACTAGTGGGCAGTGAAACACTCGTATACATACACACTAGTGGGCAGTGAAACACTCATATACATACATACTAGTGAACACACACACTAGGGGGCAGTGAAACACTTGTATATATACACACTAGTGGGCAGTGAAACACTCATATACATACATACTAGTGAACACACACACTAGGGGGCAGTGAAACACTTGTATATATACACACTAGGGGGCAGTGAAACACTTGTATACATACATACTAGTGAACACACACACTAGGGGCAGTAAAACACTTGTATACATACACACTAGTAAACACACACACTAGGGGGCAGTGAAACACTCGTATACATACACACTAGTAAACACACACTAGTGGGCAGTGAAACACTTGTATACATACACACTAGTAAACACACACTAGTGGGCAGTGAAACACTTGTATACATACACACTAGTAAACACACACACTAGGGGCAGTAAAACACTTGTATACATACACACTAGTAAACACACACACTAGGGGGCAGTGAAACACTCGTATACATACACACTAGTAAACACACACTAGTGGGCAGTGAAACACTTGTATACATACACACTAGTAAACACACACACTAGGGGCAGTAAAACACTTGTATACATACACACTAGTGGGCAGTGAAACACTCGTATACATACACACTAGTGAACACACACACTAGGGGGCAGTGAAACACTTGTATACATACACACTAGTGAACACACACACTAGGGGGCAGTGAAACACTTGTATACATACACACTAGTGAACACACACACTAGGGGGCAGTAAAACACTCGTGTGCATACAAAACTAGTGAACATACACACTAGGGGGCAGTAAAACACTCATATGCATACAAAACTAGTGAACATACACACTAGGGGGCAGTAAAACACTCGTATGCATACAAAACTAGTGAACATACACACTAGTGAAACACTTGCCCAGTGGGTACTGTGGACAGGTTGTGGGTTCGGTGTCTTGTTCAAGGGAACTTCAGTCGTGTCCCTTTGGTTGAGAGGATCAAACCGATGACCTTCTGGTCACAAGGCCGGGCCCCTAACCTCCAGCTCACGACTGGCCCCATCACTACAGTAAACGATGACCGTGTGTCGTTACCTGTTCTGGTTTCCAGCTCTTCTTGTTGACGAGGGAAACATTAATGGAGGTCGGAGTCGAGAGAACAACAGGTGGGATATACCCCGCCAAGGCATCCGGAACATTCTCCACCACCTTGGACTGGTCTATAGAGACGATCTGGGGAAGTGGTGGGACAAACATGACTGAGTGAACTCAGAGTACACGTCTGGAGGATTCTTCAGGATTGAGATATAGAGTCTGTGTGATGTATGTGTAGAGTTCTGTGAAGTGTGTGTATAACTACCTTCTCCACGTAGGTCTGCTGAAGAATCACTGGCGCCGACAGAACGTTGTTGATGAACGTTGAGTTCTGAGATACAGTCAGAAGCTCATTGGTAGGGATTTTGGTGATGGTTACTGAGGGAACGCCTCCGATGAGTGTGCCCAGAGATAACAGGGAGGAGCCAGTGTTGATCTGTCAGTCAGTTCAGAGTGACACGTCTGTTATTTTAGGTTCAGTAGTAATAAAAAATAATTTCTCTATTCTGGTTCATGATTAATTCTGTGGGTCGTCAGTGTATCCCGAAGTATTTACATATATATATACACAGGGCCAAACATGGAACCTTGAGGTACACAATAATAAATCTCACTTCTTCTGAAGTAACAAAGGTAGAATTAACATAACCCGAATAACAAAAACTCTAATTATATATTAGAAATGTTCTTGTTTGCGTGGTGTGTCTGGTTCACTCACATTGAATCCTGCGTTGATGATGCTCTGGATGATGTTGTTGACCTGACCCTGGTTCCAGCCTGTAACAGTGCTGAGTGTGGGCAGGGTGCTGTTAATCACACTGGGGGTAGCTTCGCTTATCTGGCCCTCAGACAGACCAACACTCTGGTTTCCAAGTGACTGGATGGTGTTCGTGGATATAGTGGGGAGGTTTGCCACGAGGGCTGCTGTAATCTGAGTGAGAAAGGAGGATCAATGCTAGTTCACACTCATACACACTGACTCATTTGAAAAGACTGGTCACTCTGATGACCAGTTAGAAACTTAGAAAATTGGCCTGATTAATTAATTTACCTCTGGATTGATTTGTTGGCAGGAATTCCTGATTCTTTCCAGGATGGTCTTACTGTCGGTAGCTCCAAGGGATGCAAACACAGAGCCAGGAGCTCCACACAAGAGAACACCTGGTAAACTACACACAAACACACAAACCCAGGCAGATGAACAACCCTGCATATACAGAAACAAAGCAGGAGTAAAAAATAGAAATGTTAGGATTCTGGATATATAACTGTAAGGTGTAGTGTATAGTGGGTACCTGAGGGGGGGTAGTTAGGATTCTGGATATATAACTGTAAGGTGTAGTGTATAGTGGGTACCTGAGGGGGGGTAGTTAGGATTCTGGATATATAACTGTAAGGTGTAGTGTATAGTGGGTACCTGAGGGGGGGTAGTTAGGATTCTGGATATATAACTGTAAGGTGTAGTGTATAGTGGGTACCTGAGGGGGGGGTAGTTAGGATTCTGGATATATAACTGTAAGGTGTAGTGTATAGTGGGTACCTGAGGGGGGGTAGTTAGGATTCTGGATATATAACTGTAAGGTGTAGTGTATAGTGGGTACCTGAGGGGGGGGTAGTTAGGATTCTGGATATATAACTGTAAGGTGTAGTGTATAGTGGGTACCTGAGGGGGGGGGTAGTTAGGATTCTGGATATATAACTGTAAGGTGTAGTGTATAGTGGGTACCTGAGGGGGGGGGGGGGTAGTTAGGATTCTGGATATATAACTGTAAGGTGTAGTGTATAGTGGGTACCTGAGGGGGGGGGTAGTTAGGATTCTGGATATATAACTGTAAGGTGTAGTGTATAGTGGGTACCTGAGGGGGGGGTAGTTAGGATTCTGGATATATAACTGTAAGGTGTAGTGTATAGTGGGTACCTGAGGGGGTGGTAGTTAGGATTCTGGATATATAAGTGTAAGGTGTAGTGTATAGTGGGTACCTGAGGGGGGGGGTAGTTAGGATTCTGGATATATAAGTGTAAGGTGTAGTGTGTAGTGGGTACCTGAGGGGGGGGTAGTTAGGATTCTGGATATATAACTGTAAGGTGTAGTGTATAGTGGGTACCTGAGGGGGGGGGTAGTTAGGATTCTGGATATATAAGTGTAAGGTGTAGTGTATAGTGGGTACCTGAGGGGGGGGGTAGTTAGGATTCTGGATATATAAGTGTAAGGTGTAGTGTATAGTGGGTACCTGAGGGGGGGGTAGTTAGGATTCTGGATATATAAGTGTAAGGTGTAGTGTATAGTGGGTACCTGAGGGGGGGTAGTTAGGATTCTGGATATATAACTGTAAGGTGTAGTGTATAGTGGGTACCTGACGGGGTTGATGTTAGGATTCTGGATATATAAGTGTAAGGTGTAGTGTACAGTGGGTACCTGAGGGGGGGGTAGTTAGGATTCTGGATATATAAGTGTAAGGTGTAGTGTATAGTGGGTACCTGAGGGGGGGGTAGTTAGGATTCTGGATATATAAGTGTAAGGTGTAGTGTATAATGGGTACCTGAGGGGGGGTAGTTAGGATTCTGGATATATAAGTGTAAGGTGTAGTGTATAGTGGGTACCTGAGGGGGTGGTAGTTAGGATTCTGGATATATAACTGTAAGGTGTAGTGTATAGTGGGTACCTGAGGGGGAGGTAGTTAGGATTCTGGATATATAAGTGTAAGGTGTAGTGTATAGTGGGTACCTGAGGGGGGGTAGTTAGGATTCTGGATATATAACTGTAAGGTGTAGTGTATAGTGGGTACCTGAGGGGGGGGTAGTTAGGATTCTGGATATATAACTGTGTGCTGTAGTACGTGGTGACGGTGGCTGGAATAGCTGTGTTGTTGAAGAGCTGAAGATTCTCTGAGTTATTCAGGAACACACCGACCTACAGGACACAGTGAGACTCAGTCAGATTAAGATATGATGTGTTTACCTGCACACTATCTTGATCATCATCAGAAACAAATATAGACTTCTAGTGTCTTACCTGGCTCTCGGATACGAAGGACTGGAGGTCAGTGAGGGTGATGAAGGTGATGAAGAATCCAATGTTGTTGGAAAACCAGGCAGTGGAGTTCAGAAGGGGATCGGAGGAGTTATAGCAGCGAGGAGTTCCATCTACAAGGTACCAGAAACATATAGACACACATGAAGATCACTATGTCATATAAAAGGTATCTGATCTCCTGAGCAGAGAGAGTGTAGCTGTACTTACCGCTGCTGTTCAGGTAAGTCTTTATGGAGCTGAACACGTCAGCTGGGGTGAAATCAGAGCCCGAGTAGTTATAGTTCCTCCCCAGAACTGAAACCCTGATCAATAAAAAGAAACCAACATAATTATTGGTCAATTATTGATCATCAACTAACAGACACCCACACTGACTGAAGGACCGTCCTACCCACTCAGAGACAGAGAGGACAATCATGTTTCTATGGATGACTGTGACATCAACAGGAACCAAACTCACAATCTCTCAGTGATAGGACCATCTCGAGACCATCTCAGGACCATCTCAGGACCATCTCAGGACCACCTCTGAAAAGGTTTCTGTTCTGAGAAAATCAACAAACACTCACAGCTTCCTGTAGGACAGGCAGGAGGCGCTGCTGAGCTGGGTGGGGCTGATGAGCTGAGAGTTGAGGAGGGGCAGGTACTGAGTCAGTGTGACATTAAACCACTGATCCACCTCGGCCTGAGACGAGGCACCGAGAGCCCGAGACCACACGCACTCCAACGTCTGTCTGGCCACGACTGCAGATACGAGCGGCTCCTGTACAGAGAAACAGAGGAGGAGAAAGAGAGGAAGAACAGATTCACACTCACACTGAACACACCTGAGGGAGTGAGACAGAGTGACACGCTGCACAAATGAAAGGTAGAGTGAGACAGGTAAGGTGAACACAGGTGTACCTTCTCCAGGTACTGGGTGGTCTTGTTGTAGTTGTTGAGGAGCGTACAGAGGTCTGACCCGTTCCTCACTGTGTTGGTCCCGTTCAGAACCTCTCTCAGTTCTGCTGTAGAGATGGAGCCCAGCAGCTGCAGCACAGAGACCAGAGTGACTCAGAGTGACTCAGAGTGACCCGGTCGTTGTAGGGTGATCATTTGTCGAGTGTTTATTTTTTTCAGTGCAAGTTTGTTACAGTCTTGCTTGTCAGGTGTCGATACTTAACACCTCCTAACTAAAGACAGGAATCGTTCAAACTCAGATGAAACTCCTCACTGCTGGCCTCCATGGTGGCAGTGCATCTGATAGAATACTGGTCTTTAACGCCCCCTACTGGAGAGCTTCTTTCCTGCAGAATTTGGTTCCAACCTGCATCCAGTAAGCTGCCCCATCCTTTACTTAACTCTGCTATATCTGATCCAACCAATCCCGGACTTGGTAGGAGGTTGATTAGCTGGAGCATGTGTGGCAGCTTGTGGTTGGAAATAGATTCTGCAGGAAGGTAGCTCTCCAGACCTGGAGTCCACTCTCTCTCTCTTATTTACAGCTGACATTTACATTCGGTGAGTTTTGAGATTATGTAATGTGATGAGTTACATAATGATTCTGACAGTCCTACTCATTAGCTGAACTACTGACTGATCTCCAGATAGAAGTACCTCTTGCTGTCGGCCAGCTGGGAGGAGGGACAGGAAGGCACTGACGTCAGGAAATCCAAAACCGAGGAAGGAGTTCTTGAGGAAGACGTAGAAGCTTCCACCACTATAGCAGTCCAGACCCTTCACACCTGTATAGCAGTAAAGATCAACAAAGCAATCTGAACACTGTTTGTATTAAAATATTGATAAACGTAACAATCTGTGAACATGAGGACGTGTGTGTTACCGGCGAGGAGCTGTAGGATGTTGTTGTAGATCTGAGTCTGTGTGTCGTTGTTGAAAGATGATCTCAGAGAGTCCAGTCTGCTCACTCTGTAAAGTAAAGGAAGCAGATTGTCAACGATTAAAACCTCTGTCATGTCATTCAGAGGTTACGAGAGCCCTGCAGTCTAATCTGCTCCAATCTACAACTGGGATTTACTCACGCTGCCTGGCTGGTGTTGCAGCTCCTGCCTCTGGTGATGTTGAAGTACGGTGCTACGTCGGCGGAGGACAGGCTGGAGAGGAAGGGAGAAAGCCGAACGTTCACCCACTGCTGCACTTCTGAATCCTGCACTGATGGAGAATGAAGTCCACCTCTCAGCAGAACAGCCTGGAGGAACGCTTCCTTCACCTCCCTGGAGTACAGCGACTCGTTCCTCTGAGAGAGAGAGAGAGTTCATCACACAGTGAGGTTAGAATTACATGCTAAACATCCCCAAAGGTCATGCGCTCTGCCCTCAGACCCCCCTACACTTTCTGTGCATACAAATAGATCACACTGAGACACTCTTCCACTGGGTTGCATTGTCATTGCTATCACCGGACTCTAGGAGTCACAGCTGCCATATACATTACGCTCTTCTTTGACCCTCTGCACCATCCTGTTCAACTGAGCCACACACTGTCACTGTCACACTGTCTGGCTTGCTCACAGTGTATAAAGTCTTGTGATTTCATGTTTTCATGCTTTTAAACTCCTGTAAAGTTGCTTTGTGACTACATCGTTGTAAAAAGTGCTATTGACTTAGGACGTGGAACTCTCTGAAAGTAGAAGGGCCTAAAGTACGGTAGTAGAGCTTAACAAGCGCCGGCCTCTGTCTCTGTACTAACACAAACCAGAACTAACTCTGTACTAACACAAACCAGAACTAACTCTGTACTAACACAAACCAGAACTAACTCTGTCTCTGTATTAACCTAAACCAGAACTAACTCTGTCTCTGTACTAACCTAAACCAGAACTAACTCTGTCTCTGTACTAACACAAACCAGAACTAACTCTGTACTAACACAAACCAGAACTAACTCTGTCTCTGTATTAACCTAAACCAGAACTAACTCTGTCTCTGTACTAACCTAAACCAGAACTAACTCTGTCTCTGTACTAACACAAACCAGAACTAACTCTGTCTCTGTACTAACCTAAACCAGAACTAACTCTGTCTCTGTACTAACACAAACCAGAACTAACTCTGTACTAACACAAACCAGAACTAACTCTGTCTCTGTATTAACCTAAACCAGAACTAACTCTGTCTCTGTACTAACCCAAACCAGAACTAACTCTGTCTCTGTACTAACCTAAACCAGAACTAACTCTGTCTCTGTACTAACACAAACCAGAACTAACTCTGTACTAACACAAACCAGAACTAACTCTGTCTCTGTATTAACCTAAACCAGAACTAACTCTGTCTCTGTACTAACCCAAACCAGAACTAACTCTGTCTCTGTACTAACCTAAACCAGAACTAACTCTGTCTCTGTACTAACACAAACCAGAACTAACTCTGTACTAACACAAACCAGAACTAACTCTGTCTCTGTACTAACACAAACCAGAACTAACTCTGTCTCTGTACTAACTAAACCAGAACTAACTCTGTCTCTGTACTAACACAAACCAGAACTAACTCTGTCTCTGTACTAACTAAACCAGAACTAACTCTGTCTCTGTACTAACCCAAACCAGAACTAACTCTGTCTCTGTACTAACATAAACCAGAACTAACTCTGTCTCTGTACTAACACAAACCAGAACTAACTCTGTCTCTGTACTAACTAAACCAGAACTAACTCTGTCTCTGTACTAACCCAAACCAGAACTAACTCTGTACTAACTAAACCAGAACTAACTCTGTCTCTGTACTAACACAAACCAGAACTAGCTCTGTCTCTGTACTAACACAAACCAGAACTCCTTCTTTTCTCTTTCCGAGGAAATAACCGCCCACCTGTCCCGCCGAATACTGTAAAGGACTGACCACCAGGACCCCCCCCCCCCCCCCCGTCACCTGGCACCAACCAGCTCTCGTCTCCATTTGTGCCATTTGCTCCACCTTGACTGCATCACAGTATCTCCCACCTGATGTAGCACCTGTACAGCTTCTAAAGCTTCTACCTTTAGACTCAGCTTTAGATTATAAACTGTAAATACTGTTCGACCAGAGGAGGATGGGTCTCCACTTGTGAGTCTGGTTCCTCCCAACGTTTCTTCCTCCAGTTGAGGAGGTGTTGTTGCCACTGTTGCCTCTGGTTTGCTCACAAGGGATAAAGTGTGTGATTTCTTGTTTTTCATGCTTTTAAAATTCCTGTAAAGCTGCTTTGTGACAACATTGTTGTAAAAAGCGCTAAACAAATAAACTTGACTTGACTTGGATTAACATATCCAGTTGGACAGGAATACTGTCTCCACAGCCAAGAAAGCACACCAAACAATGTTCTTCCTGAGAGATTGGGTAACATACTTGGTGAAATAGAGTTTCTGAACAAATGGAAGACACGCTTCCGACATTCATTACAGCAGGGTGTAAAACACAACCGACACCTACAGGATGCAAAAGAGTGAATACAATGACTTGAATGGATGATGAATGGACAAACGTCTGCCGAGAATGAGTAATTACCAGGATATTGGGAGTGACCATGTCAAAGAAGGAGGTGAACTGGTTTGGACTAATGACTGCCATAACAGCGTTTACATCCTGAGGACCATGGAGTTGAGATGGGTTGGAACAAAGCTCTGCCAGCTGGGACAATGTCAGAACCTTTGCTGCATTTACCTAAAACAACGAGAGAGGGAAAGAAGAGGTGGTGAGGAATGAACAGTGGAACATACTTCATGAAGGGAGCACATACTTCATTTCAGGCACTAAAAGGAGGAAAGTGTGGTAAGTGTTGAGTAACTCACTCCACTGAAGTCACTCTTCAGACTGATGAAATCAGAGAACGAGGCGAAGCTCCTGAACTGGCCGAAATTCTTCAGCAGCCAGTCGGAGTCGTTGCTCACTGACTGCACACAGGACTGACCTGAAACACCAGAGTATATTACAGAGACCACCAGCTCAAATAAACAAACAACAAAACAAACAACATGCATAGAAACACACCTGTGCTGGACTGGGTCTTGAGGTAGTCCATTGTGAAGTTGAAGACAGACTGGGACTGGGTTGTAGAGAGGTTCCTGTACACGTTATCAAGTCCTTTCACTCTGCAAACCCAATAAATGTGGAGGTAAATAAAACTGTGGGTTCCTGTAGATGGCGCTGCATACATAAACATGTCTTTATTTAAAGCATGTGTGAACATGGGATCTTACATTTCCCTGTAGGAGTCACAGCTGATGTTCCTGGGAATGACTGACAGGGAGCTTGGACCAATCGCAGGTAGGAAGAGAAGGAGATAGGTCTGGAACCACAGGGCAAAGTCCTGTGTTCTGAAGTTCTGGAATCTGGGCACCAGAACTGGTAGAGTCATGTTCAGAATGGTTTCTGCCACCACTGGAGGAATACCAGTCACGTTCTTCTGTGAACACAAAGCATTATGGGTAAGCTGCTGAGACAAAATTTAAACGTGCGTTCACTGGACAGCATCATTCGGCATGTTTATTGGGATATTTGTGTCTTTTAAAGCTTAATAGATGCATTTTTGTCTTTTTATGTTATTTTATGTAAATGTGAGTTTTTTGGAAGCGAGATGAACAACACCTGCACATGTCGGCAGATCAAAGAGATGCTCACCTGTGCTGCGCTCTGGCTGAAGGCTGTAAAGAAGCTGGTGAGTTGTTTCTGATCTGAAGATGTGAGCACACTGCTGAACACCTCTTTAACCACAGACTCATTGACCATCGCTCCTGAGCTCGGCTGCAGAATCAGCTCTGCCTTCTGTTCTCCAGTCAGGCCGTCCAACACTGCCACCTACAGGACAAAACATTGTATTCTATACTTACTCTGGGAGGGATTTCTCCATTAAGCCAGACAATGTATGCCATAAATAAAAATTGTGATATATTAGTAAATAAGGTAGGTGAAGGTAGTGTTACAGTTTATCTGTACACAGGTAGGTGAAGGTAGTGTTACAGTTTACCTGTACACAGGTAGGTGAAGGTAGTGTTACAGTTTACCTGTACACAGGTAGGTGAAGGTAGTGTTAGGAATCTTATCCAAGGACTCTTATTGGTAGGTGGTTCCTCAGGTGGGAAACTGAACTCCAGTCAGAACAGAACTCCAATAGCATGGAGCGCAACAGTGTAACCCACTACACTATACCAATTACTGCCATCCATGCTATAGACAAGGGTTTAATTCCCCACATGGGTAACCACTTTACACTATACCAATAAGAGTCCTTGGGTAAGACTCCTAACACTACCTTCACCTACCTGTGTAACCGGTAACTCTGCCAAAAGCTGTAAATTTAATGTCATTTAATATAGATCTAGATGGAGTGGTGATGAGGCTTACAGTGATGGCATATATGCTGTTGTTGAGTTTACAGGACTTACAGTGGTGGCGATGTTGACATCTGTTATGATACTGGTGGCGTTGGCACTGGCAGTAGTAGTGGGTGTGGTGTTGAGGCTTGCTGTGGTAGCATCTATGCTGGTGCTGTTAACATTGCCATTTGTAGTACTGACAGTTGTGGCATTGACACCGTCTGTGATGGTGGTGTTGGCACTGGCAGTAGTAGTGGGAGTGGTGTTATTGGCATTGCCATTTGTAGTACTGACAGTTGTGGCATTCACACCTTCTGTGATGGTGGTGTTGGCACTGGCAGTAGTAGTAGGAGTGGTGTTATTAGCATTGCCATTTGTAGTACTGACAGTTGTGGCATTGACACCTTCTGTGATGGTGGTGTTGGCACTGGCAGTAGTAGTGGGAGTGGTGTTATTGGCATTGCCATTTGTAGTACTGACAGTTGTGGCATTGACACCTTCTGTGATGGTGGTGTTGGCACTGGCAGTAGTAGTGGGAGTGGTGTTATTAGCATTACCATTTGTAGTACTGACAGTTGTGGCATTCACACCTTCTGTGATGGTATTGTTGGCACTGGCAGTAGTAGTGGGAGTGGTGTTATTAGCATTGCCATTGGTAGTACTGACAGTTGTGGCATTCACACCGTCTGTGATGGTGGTGTTGGCACTGGCAGTAGTAGAGGGAGTGGTGTTATTAGCATTGCCATTGGTAGTACTGACAGTTGTGGCATTCACACCTTCTGTGATGGTATTGTTGGCACTGGCAGTAGTAGTGGGAGTGGTGTTATTGGCATTGCCATTTGTAGTACTGACAGTTGTGGCATTGACACCTTCTGTGATGGTATTGTTGGCACTGGCAGTAGTAGTGGGAGTGGTGTTATTGGCATTGCCATTTGTAGTACTGACAGTTGTGGCATTGACACCTTCTGTGATGGTATTGTTGGCACTGGCAGTAGTAGTGGGAGTGGTGTTATTGGCATTGCCATTGGTAGTACTGACAGTTGTGGCATTCACACCTTCTGTGATGGTGGCGTTGGCACTGGCAGTAGTAGTGGGAGTGGTGTTATTGGCATTGCCATTTGTAGTACTGACAGTTGTGGCATTGACACCTTCTGTGATGGTATTGTTGGCACTGGCAGTAGTAGTGGGAGTGGTGTTATTGGCATTGCCATTGGTAGTACTGACAGTTGTGGCATTCACACCGTCTGTGATGGTGGTGTTGGCACTGGCAGTAGTAGTGGGAGTGGTGTTATTGGCATTGCCATTTGTAGTACTGACAGTTGTGGCATTGACACCTTCTGTGATGGTGGTGTTGGCACTGGCAGTAGTAGTGGGAGTGGTGTTATTGGCATTGCCATTGGTAGTACTGACAGTTGTGGCATTCACACCTTCTGTGATGGTGGTGTTGGCACTGGCAGTAGTAGTGGGAGTGGTGTTATTGGCATTGCCATTTGTAGTACTGACAGTTGTGGCATTGACACCTTCTGTGATGGTGGCGTTGGCACTGGCAGTAGTAGTGGGAGTGGTGTTATTGGCATTGCCATTGGTAGTACTGACAGTTGTGGCATTGACACCTTCTGTGATGGTGGTGTTGGCACTGGCAGTAGTAGTGGGAGTGGTGTTATTGGCATTGCCATTTGTAGTACTGACAGTTGTGGCATTGACACCTTCTGTGATGGTGGCGTTGGCACTGGCAGTAGTAGTGGGAGTGGTGTTATTAGCATTGCCATTGGTAGTACTGACAGTTGTGGCATTCACACCTTCTGTGATCTTGGTGTTGGCACTGGCAGTAGTAGAGGGAGTGGTGTTATTGGCATTGCCATTTGTAGTACTGACAGTTGTGGCATTGACACCTTCTGTGATGGTGATGTTGGCACTGGCAGTAGTAGTAGGAGTGGTGTTATTAGCATTGCCATTTGTAGTACTGACAGTTGTGGCATTGACACCTTCTGTGACGGTGGCGTTGGCACTGGCAGTAGTAGTGGGAGTGGTGTTATTAGCATTACCATTTGTAGTACTGACAGTTGTGGCATTGACACCTTCTGTGATGGTATTGTTGGCACTGGCAGTAGTAGAGGGAGTGGTGTTATTGGCATTGCCATTTGTAGTACTGACAGTTGTGGCATTCACACCTTCTGTGATGGTGGTGTTGGCATTGGCAGTAGTAGAGGGAGTGGTGTTATTAGCATTGCCATTTGTAGTACTGACAGTTGTGGCATTGACACCTTCTGTGATGGTGGCGTTGGCACTGGCAGTAGTAGTGGGAGTGGTGTTATTGGCATTGCCATTTGTAGTACTGACAGTTGTGGCATTCACACCTTCTGTGATGGTGGCGTTGGCACTGGCAGTAGTAGAGGGAGTGGTGTTATTAGCTTTACCATTTGTAGTACTGACAGTTGTGGCATTGACACCGTCTGTGATGGTGGCGTTGGCACTGGCAGTAGTAGTGGGAGTGGTGTTATTGGCATTGCCATTGGTAGTACTGACAGTTGTGGCATTGACACCTTCTGTGATGGTATTGTTGGCACTGGCAGTAGTAGTGGGAGTGGTGTTATTGGCATTGCCATTGGTAGTACTGACAGTTGTGGCATTGACACCTTCTGTGATGGTATTGTTGGCACTGGCAGTAGTAGTGGGAGTGGTGTTATTGGCATTGCCATTGGTAGTACTGACAGTTGTGGCATTGACACCTTCTGTGATGGTGGCGTTGGCACTGGCAGTAGTAGTGGGAGTGGTGTTATTGGCATTGCCATTGGTAGTACTGACAGTTGTGGCATTGACACCTTCTGTGATGGTATTGTTGGCACTGGCAGTAGTAGTGGGAGTGGTGTTATTGGCATTGCCATTGGTAGTACTGACAGTTGTGGCATTGACACCTTCTGTGATGGTAGTGTTGGCACTGGCAGTTGTAGTGGGAGTGGTGTTATTGGCATTGCCATTTGTAGCACTGACAGTTGTGGCATTCACACCTGTGATGGTATTGTTGGCACTGGCAGTAGTAGTGGGAGTGGTGTTATTGGCATTGCCATTTGTAGTACTGACAGTTGTGGCATTCACACCTTCTGTGATGGTGGTGTTGGCACTGGCAGTAGTAGTGGGAGTGGTGTTATTGGCATTGCCATTTGTAGTACTGACAGTTGTGGCATTCACACCTTCTGTGATGGTATTGTTGGCACTGGCAGTAGTAGTGGGAGTGGTGTTATTGGCATTGCCATTTGTAGTACTGACAGTTGTGGCATTCACACCTTCTGTGATGGTGGTGTTGGCACTGGCAGTAGTAGTGGGAGTGGTGTTATTGGCATTGCCATTTGTAGTACTGACAGTTGTGGCACTGACACCTTCTGTGATGGTGGTGTTGGCACTGGCAGTAGTAGTGGGAGTGGTGTTATTAGCTTTGCCATTGGTAGTACTGACAGTTGTGGCACTGACACCTTCTGTGATGGTATTGTTGGCACTGGCAGTAGTAGAGGGAGTGGTGTTATTGGCATTGCCATTTGTAGTACTGACAGTTGTGGCATTGACACCTGTGATGGTGGTGTTGGCACTGGCAGTAGTAGTGGGAGTGGTGTTATTAGCTTTGCCATTGGTAGTACTGACAGTTGTGGCATTGACACCTGTGATGGTGGTGTTGGCACTGGCAGTAGTAGTGGGAGTGGTGTTATTAGCATTGCCATTGGTAGTACTGGCAGTTGTGGCATTGACACCGTCTGTGATGGTATTGTTGGCACTGGCAGTAGTAGTGGGAGTGGTGTTATTGGCATTGCCATTTGTAGTACTGACAGTTGTGGCATTGACACCGTCTGTGATGGTGGCGTTGGCACTGGCAGTAGTAGTGGGAGTGGTGTTATTAGCTTTACCATTTGTAGTACTGACAGTTGTGGCATTGACACCTTCTGTGATGGTGGTGTTGGCACTGGCAGTAGTAGAGGGAGTGGTGTTATTAGCATTGCCATTGGTAGTACTGACAGTTGTGGCATTGACACCTTCTGTGATGGTGGCGTTGGCACTGGCAGTAGTAGTGGGAGTGGTGTTATTGGCATTGCCATTTGTAGTACTGACAGTTGTGGCATTGACACCTTCTGTGATGGTAGTGTTGGCACTGGCAGTTGTAGTGGGAGTGGTGTTATTAGCATTGCCATTGGTAGTACTGACAGTTGTGGCATTGACACCTTCTGTGATGGTATTGTTGGCACTGGCAGTAGTAGTGGGAGTGGTGTTATTAGCATTGCCATTGGTAGTACTGACAGTTGTGGCATTGACACCTTCTGTGATGGTGGCGTTGGCACTGGCAGTAGTAGTGGGAGTGGTGTTATTGGCATTGCCATTGGTAGTACTGACAGTTGTGGCATTGACACCGTCTGTGATGGTGGCGTTGGCACTGGCAGTAGTAGTGGGAGTGGTGTTATTAGCATTACCATTGGTAGTACTGACAGTTGTGGCATTGACACCGTCTGTGATGGTAGTGTTGGCACTGGCAGTAGTAGTGGGAGTGGTGTTATTAGCTTTACCATTTGTAGTACTGACAGTTGTGGCATTGACACCTTCTGTGATGGTGGCGTTGGCACTGGCAGTAGTAGTGGGAGTGGTGTTATTGGCATTGCCATTGGTAGTACTGACAGTTGTGGCATTCACACCTTCTGTGATGGTGGTGTTGGCACTGGCAGTAGTAGTGGGAGTGGTGTTATTGGCATTGCTATTGGTAGTACTGACAGTTGTGGCATTGACACCTTCTGTGATGGTGGTGTTCTGGTTGGTGGCTGCAGTGGAGCTGGTACCAGCAGTGGTACTGGTATCAGTGTTGCTGTTATTGTTATTGCCGCTCTTGTCGACAGTGCTGGTGTCAGGTACAGATGTAGAGGTGATGATATCAGGTATTCCACCCTGCAGGTCAACACTCAGGGTGTTCAGATCAGACTGTTTCTGCTGAGCCTTCCAGTCCTGAATCACAGAAACGTCCTCAAACAGCTTCAGATCAGCAGTGTTCACCCCCATCAGATCCTGCACTGTACTCACACTCAAAGCCTGAAATACAAATACATTATTGTCTCACTTCAAAGGTCAGTTTAAGTATACTTTATATTTTATAAATTAATTCTATTATACCATGACGACAGTGGGGTTCAGACTGAGGAAGGTGTCGATGTCCATGCTGATGTTCAGAGTAGAGAGAGTTTGTATATCTTCAAGAGGAGCTCCACCTGCATACAGACAGAAACCAGTACGTTAACAATGTTTCCAAGATGAAAGAGCAACTCACAGAATCACTTCTTTATTTCAAAAGAAAGAAAATAAACTGTAGAATTATGAAAGAGATATTAACATAGTACTGCTTTTCATTTGTGTTTTGTGTCATTGTATTTTTATGTTGTACGAATACCTTATTATATGAATGATTATTATTAGTTATATTAATAATTATTAATTATATTAATAATCGTGTCTGTCATGTTTATACAGCACAGTACATAGAAACAATAGGCTGGATTGGCTTGTATGTCTGAAGATGCAGTTTTCATCAAGCAGTACGCAAGTATTCCATGGATGACCTCCTGAATCCTGCAAGTCATTTTCCCAGGACAGCTATCCCATGATTCAGATGTGTATGTAGGTGATGTACTAGATAAGTACTGATGAGTTATGTGTATGTAGGTGATGTTCTAGATAAGTACTGATGAGTTATGTGTATGTAGGTGATGTACTAGATAAGTACTGATGAGTTATGTGTATGTGGGTGATGTACCAGATAAGTACTGATGAGTTATGTGTATGTAGGTGATGTACTAGATAAGTACTGATGAGTTATGTGTATGTGGGTGATGTACCAGATAAGTACTGATGAGTTATGTGTATGCAGGTGATGTACTAGATAAGTACTGATGAGTTATGTGTATGTAGGTGATGTACTAGATAAGTACTGATGAGTTATGTGTATGTGGGTGATGTACCAGATAAGTACTGATGAGTTATGTGTATGTGGGTGATGTACCAGATAAGTACTGATGAGTTATGTGTATGTAGGTGATGTACCAGATAAGTACTGATGAGTTATGTATATGTAGGTGATGTACTAGATAAGTGCTAGATGTACTAGATAAGTACTGATGAGTGATATGTATGTAGGTGATGTACTAGATAAGTACTGATGAGTGATGTGTATGTAGCTGGTGTTCTAGATAAGTACTGATGAGTTATGTGTATGTTGAGTTCTGAATAAGAAGTTAACTGAAATTTGTATGTAGGTGATGTACTAGATAAGTACTGATGAGTGATGTGTATGTAGGTGATGTACTAGTTAAGTACTGATTAGTTATGTGTATGTAGGTGATGTTCTAGATAAGTACTGATTAGTTATGTGTATGTAGGTGGTGTTCTAGATAAGTACTGATGAGTTATGTGTATGTTGAGTTCTGAATAAGAAGGTAACTGAAATGTGTATGTAGGTGATGTACTAGATAAGTACTGATAAGTGATATGTATGTAGGTGGTGTTCTAGATAAGTACTGATGAGTTATGTACCCAGGTAAGTACTGATGAGCTGGTAGTACACTGTGGGGTCAGTGCTGAGGTGGTCTCTGAATGAGGACTTGGCGAGGTTGTACAGAACTGATTTCTGATCAGTAGAACAGGAGGTTACAATCAGACCATCAGCGTTCCTGCACAGAGGAACAGAAAGTGTTCAACATGAAACACATCACACATAATCTAGAACTTCAGAAGCATGTTTTAGGAAAACGATCCTGAAATCTGTGTGCGCTTACTTCAGACTGTCAGGAGTGATGCTGTTGAGGACACTGACGTCCAGAGAGCAGATGTAGGAACCAATCATATTCAGTTCAGTGAATCCCAGACTGTTACCAGGGACGCTCAGATACTTCATAATCACTGCTTTACTCTACAACACAAACACACACGTATATGAAATATAGACCTGTAGAACTGGTTTCACACCCCACTCAGATACACTTGTAGATATCATACCTGCTCTGAGGTCCAGTCTCCATCATCAGAGTTCATCAGAGAGGACAGCGTGTCCACTGTAGTGATGGTCCATTTGCTGATGTCACTAACATTGGCCACGCAAGACGTGGAGCCCAGTAACTGCACCACACTCTCAGGAAGGTCTGATGGGTAGAGCTGTAACACATACAAGTTCACACCACCTCAAAAACCACAACACTGTAATGGAAACACCATGAACACGTGCATACATCACCACAGAACACCAAACATAACCAAACCAACACCAACATACCCCGTACGTACAACATCTACACCACACACACAATCTGACCTGGTCTAACTTCTCCAGAATCACCGTCTGGAAGCTGGAGTCCACCACTTTCTCAGTGACGGCCGCCAGGTTGTCCCTCAGTACGGTGACGTCCAGGCACGCCTCAAACTGGGCGGAGTCGTAGTCGAGTGGGAACGTCTCCTCTGCGATGGTCACCGCTGTGATGTTGCCGGCAGTGCAGTCTGATCAACAGAGAAACACAGCGTTACACAAAACCACAAACACAGACCACCCATACATCACAACACCACCCAGCAGCTGGTACCTGTAGAACGTCTGATCCTGACAGTCGAGCACGCCTTAAACAACCTCCTCAGCTTCCACTTCTGAGTCCTCCTTCTTCTCAGGAACGGCAAGAACGTCCTGAGATACCTTTTCCTAACAGTCTAACACACACACATACAGACATCACACAACACACCTGCAGCACACACACTCTGTAATCCACAGGTATGCACTGACAACGAGAAACAATAGAAACAAACAAACGTACTGAGCTAAACCTGCCCCAGAAGTCCTGAGTGAGGTAGAGGGGGAGGATTCCCAGCTGCTGGAGGGTCTGCTGGTTCCACACTGAGGGATCACTGGGGAAAAACGAGAGTTGTGTCATGATAACAATAATAACAATAATGATAAAAATAGTTGTTTCATTCATCTCCTATTCATGCTATTTTCCATGACGACACATCTTTGTTTACTTTGTGTTAGAGCTTCCGGTGCGTCCGCGAATACGTTGATACTGATTACAAATAAAAAGACAACAAACATATAAAATGACTATCATAACATGTTCAGTTAGAGGGAGTCAGTAATTGGAAGAAGAGGAAAACTTGGCTTGAACTACAGAGTTACGAACACAGCACATAAAGATCAGAGTGTTGGGGGGCCACCTTCCAAAGAAGACCACCTGCGTCTATGACTGAAGTACTAAATTTAAAAACTCCACCCAAACCTCGTATGTCTGCTCTTACCATTCTGTGGAGGAGAACCAGCACCAGAGCTTCCTTATCCAGAGAAACGTCTCGCTTATGAAGCTCCGAGGAAGCAGACGTGTCGGGTGCTGGTGAGTCTATCAGTTCAGTAACTGTTCTCTGATCAGTGTCCACCGCGCTAGGCTATCTGGACTGTAACTAACACCCACGCAGAGCAGCTCGGGCAGCTGCTGGACTTGGGTTTAACCGGCTTTCAGAAATATAAACTCACCATCTGGGTGTAGGAGGACACGCCCACCTTCCCACTGTGCAGGTACTGATACGCTTCAGTACTTTTATAGTTTTTCATTACTGAACCGTCTACACCTTCCGAGAGTACAGAGTAATTAAACATGTCTCCATAAGTAACCTCAGACCACCTTCTCATATCACCCACCCACTGTGATATTAACCTCAGACCACCTTCTCATATCACCCACCCACTGTGTTATTAACCTCAGACCACCTTCTCATATCACCCACCCACTGTCTTATTAACCTCAGACCACCTTCTCATATCACCCACCCACTGTGTTATTAACCTCAGACCACCTTCTCATATCACCCACCCACTGTGTTATTAACCTCAGACCACCTTCTCATATCACCCACCCACTGTGTTATTAACCTCAGACAACCTTCTCATATCACCCACCCACTGTGTTATTAACCTCAGACCACCTTCTCATATCACCCACCCACTGTGTTATTAACCTCAGACCACCTTCTCATATCACCCACCCACTGTGTTATTAACCTCATATCACCCACCCACTGAGTTATTAACCTCAGACCACCTTCTCATATCACCCACCCACTGTGTTATTAAC
The DNA here is from genome assembly GCA_021613375.1 of Megaleporinus macrocephalus. Classification (NCBI taxonomy): domain Eukaryota; kingdom Metazoa; phylum Chordata; class Actinopteri; order Characiformes; family Anostomidae; genus Megaleporinus; species Megaleporinus macrocephalus. Next base: position 42,419,221 of record CM038722.1, read on the forward strand.
CTCAGACCACCTTCTCATATCCTCCACCCACTGTGTTATTAACCTCAGACCACCTTCTCATATCACCCACTCACTGTGTTATTAACCTCAGGCCACCTTCTCATATCACCCACCCACTGTGTTATTAACCTCAGACCACCTTCTCATATCACCCACTTACTGTGTTATTAACCTCAGACCACCTTCTCATATCACCCACCCACTATGTTATTAACCTCAGACCACCTTCTCATATCATCCACCCACTGTTATTAACCTCAGACCACCTGCTCATATCACCCACCCACTGTGTTATTAACCTCAGACCACCTTCTCATATCACCCACCCACTGTGTTATTAACCTCAGACCACCTTCTCATATCACCCACTCACTGTGGTATTAACCTCGGAGGAGACAGTGTTGTCCCATTAGAACTTCTTACTGTCTCTCTGGTCTCCTCCCATGTAACTGTATTGATTTTGGTTAGCTGAGCTGAAGTTCTAACACAAAGGCGGAACAAACACACGCTTGAAAGTGGGTGTGGCCAAATACGGTGAATAGCTGCTTTTGCAACTTTTTTCGTTTTCACTCACAATGCAATGGGCCACACTCACTACTGCGACCACACGTTTTAGATCATATTTATCTTTGGGGGCAACCAAACCTGGTGAAATACCGCCTACTGCCTCCACAGGCCACTGAACCCACTGACCCAATGTTATCTATAAAACCAGCCAGGGCTTTGGAGGAGATCCTGAAAAGACTATCAATATAGAAGTGAAGTCACAGGTACCACCAGGGAAATGCATGGACATCAAGTTTACACCAGGAAGTGAACAGGAGTCGGAGGACGCTAATGGTAGACTGCATTTCCTACCACATTCTGTCATCACGGCTACGTTCTCACAGTGGGTAGAAGAATCTCCCGTTTTCTTCTTCACACTATCTTTCAAATGTGATCTATATCTGTCTCCAATCTGATCAGATCATCTCCTTCACAACGCTCATCCAGAGGTGAATGACAAGCCTATCAAAATTTAAATCTCTTACTCACCCATAAGGAGTGCTGCCGGAGACGAGCAGGGTCTGTACCGCCGAGACCTGAGAGTCAGAAAGATCTCCACAGTTCTTCAGCTTTTCCAGGATGAGTGGATCAGAGTTCTGGATGTAGGTGGAGTCCAGTGTGCAGGCCATGTTACCCAGAAGCTCCACCTGATCTCTGGTCAGTCTCCCACCAGATACTCCCTACAAGAGAAGAGTTCTTTAAGCAGGACAGTTGTTGTTGAATATGTTGAATATAAATATCAATGGCTGTGTGAGCTCTACCAGGCAGTCCTGAGCATTCTTGAACAAGACGGACTGCTTGTTGAGGCCTCTGGAAAGAACTGAGAAGTCCGCTGCACCCAGTGCTCCGAAGTACGACTTGCAGTTCACCTTCTGCACCTTCTCATAGCTTCAACACAGAAGGACACGTTTGAAATCTTCTGCTTTACAGTGAACATGTTTAATGTTCTAAAGATTCAGAGTGAGAGAGCGAGAGATTGAGATTGTCTGTGTTTATTACTCACCTGTAGTAGAGCAGCAGGTCAGATGGTAGGTCAGTGAAGCTCAGAGAGGAGTCATCCTTCACATAGCGGTACATGCATGTGAGCTGCAACACAGAAGAACTTCCTTTTACTGATACTGTACTATACTTCTATCTACTCACTCACTAATTATTCTAGAACATCAGAACTATGTGCAATAGGCGGTACATACCTGAGACTGTTTCAGGACCACCTTGTTCCTGCCTGTACGTGGTCTACAGGCTTTCACCAGCTGTTTGACTTTCTGCAGCGGTGAGGTCCGAACTGAGCTGCAGGTGAATCCCTGCAGTATGGACACTGACAGCCTGCAGGGGGCGACGCATACAAGCATGACATAGACACCCATACAAACTTCATACAGAGATAAACCCAGTTGTGATATGCAGCTATTTGTTCATGTATTTTAAAAACAGATATAGGTTTGAGAATTAAAATGAAGAACTGATAAAGATAAAGATCAAGCTGTGGAGAGGCTGTAGAGTTAAGTCAGGTTTGGGTTTATTAGGTTAGGGCTAGTCAGGGTTAGTACTCATCAAGAGCAGGGTTAGTCAGGGTTAGAATTAGTCAAGGTTAGTCAGGATCATGATGTCTTCTGAACTTTTGTTTTGGTGAGTACGGCCAGTCAGGGTTAGTACTCATCAAAGGCCGGGTTAGTCAGGGTTAAGGTTAGTCAATGATAGTTTGGACCCAGATGTCTTCTATACTTCTGTTTTGTTGACTCAGTGTTATTATGCACCAAGATCAACATTAGTCAGGGTTAAAGTTAGTCAAGGTTAGTCAGGACCATGATGTCTTCTGTACTTCTGTTTGGTTGAGTCAGGATTAGTATTCATCAAGAGCAGGGTTAGTCAGGGTTAAAGTTAGTCAAGGTTAGTCAGAACCATGATGTCTTCTGTACTTCTGTTTTGTTGAGTCAGGATTAGTATTCATCAAGAGCAGGGTTAGTCAGGGTTAAAGTTAGTCATGGTTAGTCAGAACCATGATGTCTTCTGTACTTCTGTTTTGTTGAGTCAGGATTAGTATTCATCAAGAGCAGGGTTAGTCAGGGTTAAAGTTAGTTAAGGTTAGTCAGGACCATGTCAGGGTTAGTCAGGGTTAAGGTTAGTCAGGGTTAGTTGGGACCCAGATATCTTTTATACTTCTGTTTTGTTGACTCCGTGTTATTATGCATCAAGATCAGCATTAGTCAGGGTTAAGGTTAGTTAGTCAAGGTTAGTCAGGACCATGATGTCTTCTGTACTTCTGTTTTGTTGAGTCAGGATTAGTATTCATCAAGAGTAGGGTTAGTCAGGGTTAAGGTTAGTCAGGACCATGATGTCTTCTATACTTCTGTTTTGTTGAGTCAGGATTAGTATTCATCAAGAGTAGGGTTAGTCAGGGTTAAGGTTAGTCAGGACCATGATGTCTTCTATACTTCTGTTTTGTTGAGTCAGGATTAGTATTCATCAAGAGTAGGGTTAGTCAGGGTTAAGGTTAGTCAGGATCATGATGTCTTCTGTACTTTTGTTTTGTTGTGTAAGAGCTAGTCAGGGTTAGTACTTATCAGGATCGAGGTTATGGTTAGTCAAGGTTACTTAGGATCATGGCGTCTTACAGCTGTACCTTGCTAGGTATTAGCACTGGCTTCAGTTTCTGGAGTGTCTTAGCTTAAAGTTTGTTTAAACTGAAACTTATTTGCACTAGCTAGCATACATACGGCACATTAGCATGTCATTCTGGATAAGATCATCTGCTAAATGCAGTTAATCTAAATGTAAACCATGATTACTCAGGATCAAGGTTAGACAAGGTTAGACAAGGTTAGACAAGGTTATTGTTAGTCGGGTTCTGTGTTAGTGCAGAATTGCAATATACCACTATTTCAAAATCATATCCAATTCAGACTGAGTCCATCTCTAGAACTGTCTGCATGTGCTGGTGGTGGATGTGTATAACTTGCCCTTCTGTATCCTGAGTGGCTTTAGTAACAGCAGCAAACAGCACAGCAGCCTGGTAAACAAACAAACAAACAAACAAACAAACAAACAAACAAACAAACAAACACAGACAAATAATCAAACACAGCAGGTGAAGTACATGAACTGTGTTACATGTGGCCCGGTGTAAAACATAAACAGGATGTAGTCATTTCAACCGTTGGGTTTTTATATGTCGATTTATATATTCACCAACCCGTTTAAATCAAATTAGTTTATCAAGATGCTGACCCCTCCCCCCTCTGGGTGACCACTCCCCCTCTTTACTTCTGAAAGACCCGCCTCTCTGGGTGACCACTCCCCTCTTCTGAAAGACCTGCCTCTCAGAGTGACCCCTCCCCCTCTTTACTTCTGAAAGAACTTCCCTCTCTGGGTGACCACTCACCCTCTTTACTTCTTAAAGACCCGCCTCTCTGGGTGACCCCTCCCCCTCTTTACTTCTGAAAGACTTAATCTCTCTGGGTGACCCCTCCCCCTCTTTACTTCTGAAAGACTTAATCTCTCTGGGTGACCACTCCCCCTCTTTACTTCTGAAAGACTTCATCTCTCAGGGTGACCACTCCACTCGTCTGAAAGACCCGCCTCTCAGAGTGACCACTCCCCCTCTTTACTTCTAAAAGACCCGCCTCTCTGGGTGACTCCTCCCCCTCTCTACTTCTATACATTTTTGTGTTTTTGTGTGTATAATCTGTTACCTGTCGTGGTCTCCAGCTCTTCCTATTGATGAGTGTCACGTTGATAACTTTCTGATATGTCAGCTGAACAGGTGGGATGTATGCTGCCAATGCATCTGGAACATTCTCCACCACTTCGGTCTGGTTCACAGAGATGATCTAGAAGAAAAAGGAAAAGAACTTCTGCTGTGCATCCTCATTGACATGTTTCTGCAAAGCCTTCCTACCTGCTTCTGGAAATGACTGAGGTTTTATTAATGTCCCAGCACTACTTAGTCTATTAATACTGATTAATATTTAATAATAAAGTGTAAAAGCTCTACTGACTCTATTAATACTGTTTAATATTTAATAATACATTGTAAAAGCACTACTTACTCTATTAATACTGTTTAATATTTAATAATAAAGTGTAAAAGCACTACTTAGTCTATTAATACTGATTAATATTTAAATAATAAAAGTGTAAAAGCACTACTTACTCTATTATACTGTTTAATATTTAATAATAAAGTGTAAAAGCACTACTTTGTCTATTAATACTGATTAATATTTAATAATAAAGTGTAAAAGCTCTACTTACTCTATTAATACTGTTTAATATTTAATAATAAAGTGTAAAAGCACTACTTAGTCTATTAATACTGATTAATATTTAATAATAATGTGTAAAAGCTCTACTTACTCTATTAATACTGTTTAATATTTAATAATAGAGTGTAAAAGCTCTACGTACTCTATTAATTCTGTTTAATATTTACTAATAAAGTGTAAAAGCTCTACTTACTCTATTAATACTGTTTAATATTTAATAATAAAGTGTAAAAGCACTACTTACTCTATTAATACTGATTAATATTTAATAATAAAGTGTTAACTGATTAAATAAAACTTCCTGTCTAGATATAATAGCTTCTTATATATAATAATATCCCTGAGTAACTAAAACTCTTACACAGGACTGCATATACGTATATATGAATGAGTACCTTCTGGACGTAGGTCTGCTGTAGAATCACTGGTGCTGACAGAATGTTGTTGATGAATGTTGGGTTCTGGGATACATTCAGAAGCTCAGTGGATGAAATACTGGAGATTGTTGCCGAGGGAACGCCTCCAATAAGTGTGCCCAGAGTAACCAGGGATGAGGAGCTGTTGATCTGTCAATACAAAAGAACATCTGGTTACAACACAGATACATTCAATATGCAGACTAACCAGAACATCATGTTAAAGCGCTGTGGATTCATGTTCACAGCAATTTCACCAACTTCTTCATACTGTGGCCAGCACTTTCGTATCAATACAATAACATGAAGAAGAATATGTGAATACCATCAGTACTATAATACAGCACACTGCATACGAGTATAGTATAGTATAGTATAGTATAGTATAGTATAGTATAGTATAGTATAGTAGTAAATGTATAATACCCACTGCTAGCAAGGAACTAAATGAATTTAAATGAATTTAATGTTGAAGTTCACTCACATTGAATCCTGCGTTGATGATGTTCTGGATGATGTTGTTGACCTGACCCTGGTTCCAGCCTGTAACAGTGCTGAGTGTAGGCAGGGTGCTGTTAATCACACTGGGGGTAGCTTCGCTTATCTGGCCCTCAGACAGACCAACACTCTGGTTTCCAAGTGACTGGATGGTGTTCGTGGATATAGTGGGGAAGTTTGTAACTAGTGCTGCTGAAACCTGAAGGAAAAGCAATAAACATCACAGACGGACTGATGAGTGAACCGACGACGACAGGCAGACAGGCAGACAGACAGACAGACAGACAGACAGACAGACAGACAGACAGGTGATTGTGGGGAAAGTACCTGAGGATCCGTTTCACTGCAGAACTCGTTCAGGCTCTTCAGGATTAACTGGCAGTTTGAAGCTCCAAGAGACACAAACACAGAACCGGGAGCTCCACACAAGAGAACACCTGGCAAACTACACACACACACACACACACACACACACACACAGTATATCAGTTGGTGTATAACTGCGAGGTCTAGTATCTCTATGTGTCTTAGACAGCACATGGATGTAGCCACATCTGGTCCATCATCGCCTCTGGCTGGCAAGCTGGAAGTGAGCCACATGAATCTGACCCACAGAAGAAGAAGAAGAAGATGAAGAAGAAGAAGATGAAGAAGAACTGTAATTAGAGGCGGCAAATTAATCTAAATGAGTTTAAATGATCTGTTGGTGTTTATCATTGTTATTGTTTAATTGTCGGTTTGTGGTAAAAACTGGGATTGAGTAACTTAATGTTTATATTTTTGTGTCTTTAGCTGATGGACACTGGCACTGTTAGCACGTTAGCTAGTGCCTCAGTTCGCTGTTTTCACGTTAGCTAGCGCTTCAGTTCACCGTTAGTACGTTAGCTAGCACCTTAGTTTGCTGTTTTTACGTTAGCTAGTGCCTCAGTTCGCTGTTTTCACGTTAGCTAGCGCTTCAGTTCACCGCTAGTACGTTAGCTAGCACCTTAGTTTGCTGTTTTTACGTTTGCTAGCACCTTAGTTCACTGTTTTTACGTTAGCTAGTGCCTCAGTTCGCTGTTTTCACGTTAGCTAGTGCCTCAGTTCACTGTTTTCATGTTAGCTAGCACCTTAGTTCACTGTTTTTACGTTAGCTAGCGCCTCAGTTCACTGTTTTCACATTAGCTAGTGCCTTAGTTCACTGTTTTTATGTTAGCTAGCGCCTCAGTTTGCTGTTAGCACGATAGCTAGCACCTCAGTTTGCTTTTAGCATGTTAGCTAACACCATCAGATAGCCAGCATTTTTCCTGTTAGCACATTAGCTTTGGATTAACAAGATACATCACAGGCAGGACATTATCTCATGGTCTGTATCCTGAACATTAGCTGGTGGTCTGTATGTTAGGACATTAGCTGGTGGTCAGTATGTTAGGACATTAGCTGGTGGTCTGTATGTTAGGATATTAGCTGGTGGTCAGTATGTTAGGATATTAGCTGGTGGTCAGTATGTTAGGACATTAGCTGGTGGTCAGTATGTTAGGATATTAGCTGGTGGTCAGTATTTTAGGACATTAGCTGGTGGTCAGTATGTTAGGATATTAGCTGGTGGTCAGTATGTTAGGACATTAGCTGGTGGTCAGTATGTTAGGATATTAGCTGGTGGTAAGTATGTTAGGACATTAGCTGGTGGTCAGTATGTTAGGATATTAGCTGGTGGTCAGTATGTTAGGATATTAGCTGGTGGTCAGTATGTTAGGACATTAGCTGGTGGTCAGTATGTTAGGACATTAGCTGGTGGTCAGTATGTTAGGACATTAGCTGGTGGTCTGTATGTTAGGACATTAGCTGGTGGTCAGTATGTTAGGATAGCTGGTGGTCAGTATGTTAGGATATTAGCTGGTGGTAAGTATGTTAGGACATTAGCTGGTGGTCAGTATGTTAGGATATTAGCTGGTGGTCAGTATGTTAGGACATTAGCTGGTGGTCAGTATGTTAGGATATTAGCTGGTGGTCAGTATGTTAGGACATTAGCTGGTGGTCTGTATGTTTGGACATTAGCTGGTGGTCAGTATGTTAGGATATTAGCATGGTGGTCAGTAGTTAGGACATTAGCTGGTGGTCTGTATTTTAGGATATGAGCTGGTTGGTCAGTATGTTAGGATATTAGCTGGTGGTCTGTATGTTACGATATTAGCTGGTGGTCAGTATGTTAAGGAATTTAGCTGGTGGTCAGTAAGTTAGGACATTATCTGGTGGTCAGTATGTTAGGATATTAGCTGGTGGTCAGTATGTTAGGACATTAGCTGGTGGTCAGTATGTTAGGACATTAGCTGGTGGTCAGTATGTTAGGATATTAGCTGTGGTCAGTATGTTAGGACATTAGCTGGTGGTCAGTATGTTAGGATATTAGCTGTGGTCAGTATGTTAGGATATTAGCTGGTGGTCTGTATGTTAGGACATTAGCTGGTGGTCAGTATGTTAGGACATTAGCTGGTGGTCTGTATGTTAGGACATTAGCTGGTGGTCTGTATGTTAGGACATTAGCTGGTGGTCAGTATGTTAGGACATTAGCTGGTGGTCAGTATGTTAGGATATTAGCTGGTGGTCAGTATGTTAGGACATTAGCTGGTGGTCTGTATGTTAGGATATGAGCTGGTGGTCAGTATGTTAGGATATTAGCTGGTGGTCTGTATGTTAGGATATTAGCTGGTGGTCAGTATGTTAGGATATTAGCTGGTGGTCAGTATGTTAGGACATTAGCTGGTGGTCAGTATGTTAGGATATTAGCTGGTGGTCAGTATGTTAGGACATTAGCTGGTGGTCAGTATGTTAGGACATTAGCTGGTGGTCAGTATGTTAGGATATTAGCTGGTGGTCAGTATGTTAGGACATTAGCTGGTGGTCAGTATGTTAGGATATTAGCTGGTGGTCAGTATGTTAGGATATTAGCTGGTGGTCTGTATGTTAGGACATTAGCTGGTGGTCAGTATGTTAGGACATTAGCTGGTGGTCTGTATGTTAGGACATTAGCTGGTGGTCAGTATGTTAGGATATTAGCTGGTGGTCTGTATGTTAGGACATTAGCTGGTGGTCTGTATGTTAGGACATTAGCTGGTGGTCTGTATGTTAGGACATTAGCTGGTGGTCAGTATGTTAGGACATTAGCTGGTGGTCTGTATGTTAGGACATTAGCTGGTGGTCAGTATGTTAGGATATTAGCTGGTGGTCAGTATGTTAGGATATTAGCTGGTGGTCTGTATGTTGAACATTAGCTGAATGACGCAAACCTCAAACAGAACTGGGTTGGTAGCACTGACCTGTACCAGACCTTGTTTATCTTGTTTATATCTCAGTGTTCAGAGATAATTTAGTATTTAGTTTTTTATGGTGTAACATGTAGATGTCAGTATTGTAGTATACTGTGTCCTCGCTCAGCTAATATTAAATATGATTTATAACCAATAGACCCAAAAAAGCAAGATGAACCTAAAATAAGTGACATTGTTGGTGATGTTGGAATTACAAAGAGAAGTAAAGTGTAGTGTGTTACCTGAAGGGGGTAGTTAGGATTCTGGATATATAAGTGTAAGGTGTAGTGTATAGTGGGTACCTGAGGGGGGGGGGGGGTAGTTAGGAGTCTGGATATATAAGTGTAGGTGTAGTGTATAGTGGGTACCTGAGGGGGGGTAGTTAGGATTCTGGATATATAACTGTAAGGTGTAGTGTATAGTGGGTACCTGAGGGGGGGGGGGGGGGGGGGGGGGGGGGTAGTTAGGATTCTGGATATATAACTGTAAGGTGTAGTGTATAGTGGGTACCTGAGGGGGTGGTAGTTAGGATTCTGGATATATAACTGTAAGGTGTATAGTGTATAGTGGGTACCTGAGGGGTGGTAGTTAGGATTCTGATATATAACTGTAAGGTGTAGTGTATAGTGGGTACCTGAGGGGGGGGTAGTTAGGATTCTGGATATATAACTGTAAGGTGTAGTGTATAGTGGGTACCTGAGGGGGGGGGGGTAGTTAGGATTCTGGATATATAACTGTAGGCTGTAGTGTATAGTGGGTACCTGAGGGGGGTAGTTAGGATTCTGGATATATAACTGTGTGGCTGTAGTGTATAGTGGGTACCTGAGGGGGGGGGTAGTTAGGATTCTGGATATATAACTGTAAGGTGTAGTGTATAGTGGGTACCTGAGGGGGGGGTAGTTAGGATTCTGGATATATAACTGTATGCTGTAGTGTATAGTGGGTACCTGAGGGGGGGTAGTTAGGAGTCTGGATATATAACTGTGTGCGTGTAGTGTATAGTGGGTACCTGAGGGGGGGTAGTTAGGATTCTGGATATAAAAGTGTAAGGTGTAGTGTATAGTGGGTACCTGAGGGGGGGGTAGTTAGGATTCTGGATATATAAGTGTAAGGTGTAGTGTATAGTGGGTACCTGAGGGGGGGGTAGTTAGGATTCTGGATATATAAGTGTAAGGTGTAGTGTATAGTGGGTACCTGAGGGGGTGGTAGTTAGGATTCTGGATATATAACTGTAAGGTGTAGTGTATAGTGGGTACCTGAGGGGGTGGTAGTTAGGATTCTGGATATATAAGTGTAAGGTGTAGTGTATAGTGGGTACCTGAGGGGGTGGTAGTTAGGAGTCTGGATATATAAGTGTAAGATGTAGTGTATAGTGGGTACCTGAGGGGGGTGGTAGTTAGGATTCTGGATATATAAGTGTAAGGTGTAGTGTATAGTGGGTACCTGAGGGGGTGGTAGTTAGGATTCTGGATATATAAGTGTAAGGTGTAGTGTATAGTGGGTACCTGAGGGGGTGGTAGTTAGGATTCTGGATATATAAGTGTAAGGTGTAGTGTATAGTGGGTACCTGAGGGGGTGGTAGTTAGGATTCTGGATATATAAGTGTAAGGTGTAGTGTATAGTGGGTACCTGAGGGGGTGGTAGTTAGGATTCTGGATATATAAGTGTAAGGTGTAGTGTATAGTGGGTACCTGAGGGGGGGGTAGTTAGGATTCTGGATATATAAGTGTAAGGTGTAGTGTATAGTGGGTACCTGAGGGGGTGGTAGTTAGGATTCTGGATATATAAGTGTAAGGTGTAGTGTATAGTGGGTACCTGAGGGGGGGTAGTTAGGATTCTGGATATATAAGTGTAAGGTGTAGTGTATAGTGGGTACCTGAGGGGGTGGTAGTTAGGATTCTGGATATATAAGTGTAAGGTGTAGTGTATAGTGGGTACCTGAGGGGGTGGTAGTTAGGATTCTGGATATATAACTGTAAGGTGTAGTGTATAGTGGGTACCTGAGGGGGTGGTAGTTAGGATTCTGGATATATAAGTGTAAGGTGTAGTGTATAGTGGGTACCTGAGGGGGGGTAGTTAGGATTCTGGATATATAAGTGTAAGGTGTAGTGTATAGTGGGTACCTGAGGGGGGGTAGTTAGGATTCTGGATATATAAGTGTAAGGTGTAGTGTATAGTGGGTACCTGAGGGGGTGGTAGTTAGGATTCTGGATATATAAGTGTAATGTGTAGTGTATAGTGGGTACCTGAGGGGGTGGTAGTTAGGATTCTATATAAATAACTGTAAGGTGTAGTGTATAGTGGGTACCTGAGGGGGTTAGTTAGGATTCTGGATATATAAGTGTAAGGTGTAGTGTATAGTGGGTACCTGAGGGGGTGGTAGTTAGGATTCTGGATATATAAGTGTAAGGTGTAGTGTATAGTGGGTACCTGAGGGGGGGGGTGTAGTTAGGATTCTGGATATATAAGTGTAAGGTGTAGTGTATAGTGGGTACCTGAGGGGGGGGTAGTTAGGATTCTGGATATATAACTGTAAGGTGTAGTGTATAGTGGGTACCTGAGGGGGGGTAGTTAGGATTCTGGATATATAAGTGTAAGGTGTAGTGTATAGTGGGTACCTGAGGGGGGGGGTAGTTAGGATTCTGGATATATAAGCTGTAAGGTGTAGTGTATAAGTGGGTACCTGAGGGGGGGTAGTTAGGAGTCTGGATATATAAGTGTAAGGTGTAGTGTATAGTGGGTACCTGAGGGGGGGGGTAGTTAGGATTCTGGATATATAACTGTAAGGTGTAGTGTATAGTGGGTACCTGAGGGGGGGGTAGTTAGGATTCTGGATATATAACTGTGTGCTGTAGTACGTGGTGACGGTGGCTGGAATAGCTGTGTTGTTGAAGAGCTGAAGATTCTCTGAGTTATTCAGGAACACACCGACCTACAGGACACAGTGAGACTCAGTCAGATTAAGATATGATGTGTTTACCTGCACACTATCTTGATCATCATCAGAAACAAATATAGACTTCTAGTGTCTTACCTGGCTCTCGGATACGAAGGACTGGAGGTCAGTGAGGGTGATGAAGGTGATGAAGGATCCAATGTTGTTGGAAAACCAGGCAGTGGAGTTCAGAAGGGGATCGGAGGAGTTATAGCAGCGAGGAGTTCCATCTACAAGGTACCATAAACATATAGACACACATGAAGATCACTATGTCATATAAAAGGTATAGAATCTCCTGAGCAGAGAGAGTGTAGCTGTACTTACCGCTGCTGTTCAGGTAAGTCTTTATGGAGCTGAACACGTCAGCTGGGGTGAAATCAGAGCCCGAGTAGTTATAGTTCCTCCCCAGAACTGAAACCCTGATCAATAAAAAGAAACCAACATAATTATTGATCAATTATTGATCATCAACTAACAGACCCCCACACTGACTGAAGGACCGTCCTACCCACTCAGAGACAGAGAGGACAATCATGTTTCTATGGATGACTGTGACATCAACAGGAACCAAACTCACAATCTCTCAGTGATAGGACCATCTCAGGACCATCTCAGGACCATCTCAGGACCATCTCAGGACCACCTCTGAAAAGGTTTCTGTTCTGGGAAAATCAACAAACACTCACAGCTTCCTGTAGGACAGGCAGGAGGCGCCGCTGAGCTGGGTGGGGCTGATGAGCTGAGAGTTGAGGAGGGGCAGGTACTGAGTCAGTGTGACATTAAACCACTGATCCACCTCGGCCTGAGACGAGGCACCGAGAGCCCGAGACCACACGCACTCCAACGTCTGTCTGGCCACGACTGCAGATACGAGCGGCTCCTGTACAGAGAAACAGAGGAGGAGAAAGAGAGGAAGAACAGATTCACACTCACACTGAACACACCTGAGGGAGTGAGACAGAGTGACACGCTGCACAAATGAAAGGTAGAGTGAGACAGGTAAGGTGAACACAGGTGTACCTTCTCCAGGTACTGGGTGGTCTTGTTGTAGTTGTTGAGGAGCGTACAGAGGTCTGACCCGTTCCTCACTGTGTTGGTCCCGTTCAGAACCTCTCTCAGTTCTGCTGTAGAGATGGAGCCCAGCAGCTGCAGCACAGAGACCAGAGTGACTCAGAGTGACTCAGGAGTGACTCGGAGTGACGTGTGGATGAACTCTCACCTCTACTGACTTTACTGACTCGTAACTGACAGTGTTACTGTACTCTACTAGCTGACTCTAAGTGAGTAAGTACCTCTTGCTGTCGACCGGCGGGGATGAGGGAGAAGAAGGCAGTCAAGTCAGGGGAAGCCATAACTGTGGAAGGAGTTCTTGAGGTAGACGTAGAAGCTCCCGCCTCCGTAGCACCTCAGACTATTCAGTCCTGTAATCAATTACAACAGAGGTCTCTCAGTAAACACTCTCTAACACACTCTTACACACTCAACACACACCCTCTCAGTAAACACTCTCTAACACACTCTTACACACTCAACACACACCCTCTCAGTAAACACTCTCTAACACACTCTTACACACTCAACACACACCCTCTCAGTAAACACTCTCTAACACACTCTTACACACTCAACACACACCCTCTCAGTAAACACTCTCTAACACACTCTTACACACTCAACACACACCCTCTCAGTAAACACTCTCTAACACACTCTTACACACTCAACACACACCCTCTCAGTAAACACTCTCTAACACACTCTTACACACTCAACACACACCCTCTCAGTAAACACTCTCTAACACACTCTTACACACTCAACACACACCCTCTCAGTAAACACTCTCTAACACACTCTTACACACTCAACACACACCCTCTCAGTAAACACTCTCTAACACACTCTTACACACTCAACACACACCCTCTCAGTAAACACTCTCTAACACACTCTTACACACTCAACACACACCCTCTCAGTAAACACTCTCTAACACACTCTTACACACTCAACACACACCCTCTCAGTAAACACTCTCTAACTCACTCTTACACACTCAACACACACCCTCTCAGTAAACACTCTCTAACACACTCTTACACACTCAACACACACCCTCTCAGTAAACACTCTCTAACACACTCTTACACACTCAACACACACCCTCTCAGTAAACACTCTCTAACACACTCTTACACACTCAACACACACCCTCTCAGTAAACACTCTCTAACTCACTCTTACACACTCAACACACACCCTCTCAGTAAACACTCTCTAACACACTCTTACACACTCAACACACACCCTCTCAGTAAACACTCTCTAACACACTCTTACACACTCAACACACACCCTCTCAGTAAACACTCTCTAACACACTCTTACACACTCAACACACACCCTCTCAGTAAACACTCTCTAACACACTCTTACACACTCAACACACACCCTCTCAGTAAACACTCTCTAACACACTCTTACACACTCAACACACACCCTCTCAGTAAACACTCTCTAACACACTCTTACACACTCAACACACACCCTCTCAGTAAACACTCTCTAACACACTCTTACACACTCAACACACACCCTCTCAGTAAACACTCTCTAACACACTCTTACACACTCAACACACACCCTCTCAGTAAACACTCTCTAACACACTCTTACACACTCAACACACACCCTCTCAGTAAACACTCTCTAACACACTCTTACACACTCAACACACACCCTCTCAGTAAACACTCTCTAACACACTCTTACACACTCAACACACACCCTCTCAGTAAACACTCTCTAACACACTCTTACACACTCAACACACACCCTGACTGGTCTGGTGCTGAAGATAGTCCTGTATGAAACTGAAGATCTGCCCAGACTGAGTCACTGACAGGCTGCTGTACACATCATCAAATCCTTTCACTCTGAAAAACAAGGAATGAGATGAAGTAGAAATGAGAAACTAGAGAATAAACCCTGAAACACACAGACAGGCGCATGCATCATTCGGAAAGTCATCTGACATATAAATATAAAACATATTTAAAAGAAAACGACAAAACAACATCAATCATAATAGGAAAGTATTTAACCTCCAAACATATCAATCAGATCCTACATGAAACGGGATTATTACATTTCTCTGTAGGCGTCGCAGCTGATGTTCCGGGGGATGACTGACAGGGTGTTTGGACCAATTGCAGAAAGGAAGACATGAAGATATGTCTGGAACCACAGGGCAAAGTCCTGCGTGCTGAAGGTCTGGAATCGAGGAGCCAAAGCTAGCAGTGTGATGTTCAGGATGGTTTCTGACACCGCTGGAGGAATGTGAGTTATGTTCGTCTGAAAACACACAACATTTGTGGGTAAGTACTCAGTAAAGCTAACAGTAAAGCTAACAGTAAAGCTAACAGTAGAGCTAACAGTAGAGTGAATGAGATATTGTGATGGTTGCCACTTGCTCTGTGTGAAGGAGTATAAGAGAGTTTTGTTGTTTTGTTGTCGAAATTTTGTAGAAACATAAAATTGCAAAGGATTTCAACTTAATAGCAGCGGTAAAGTTGAACCAACATTTCAAATCATGTTCTTACAAACTACAATGGAGCTCGCTGAGCGAACTTCAAAAGCTATGTTGAATCACGATGACGCTTTAGTCCTTCTGTTGAATCTGCTGATGCGTATGTGAAGTAAGGTTTTTCATTGTTCACCGAAGACAAAGGTATGAAACTTCAGTATTATTATGAAAAGTCTCTGCAAATAGGAATTTATTGACATGTTTTGAGGAGAAATGTGACATTCTTAGTGATATCCTGCATGCCTCATGTCTTAACTAGCGAGTCTGATATTAGTATTCTTTTGTTTAATTAAGTATTTTTTTGTTTTATTTTTTGTTTTTTTGTTAAATAAACATGCTTCTCAGAGTTCATATGCAATTGATATTTTGTTAAAATAGTTTCATGGCTATGTGTTCTTTTCATTTGGGTCAGTAGCTAATTAGCTTAGCTATAGCTATGGAGCCTCTTAGTTGGCCTTCTTAGCTAAATTAGCTAGTAAATGAATCTGGCAAAGCTAGCTATCTTTAGGAGGCGAAACCCTTTCATGCTGCTGACTAAAAGTTGTGTTCATTTCTTAATTTGCACATTAAACATGTGAAAGTTTCATATTAAATAATACTATGAAAAATACTACTAATCATTTTGAATTGATAGTCAAATTAGTGGTGAAAGTACCAGGCTCATGTTTTAATCCCTTTTAACTTGAGCCTCAACAGTTTATTAATATATTACTTGTGTTTTTAGCTGCACTGCTTCAGATTTGAGGATGTGGACACATGTTGAGAATGTGTAATTTAATTGCAAGCACTATAAATCATAAATCTAATTCGAGATTGTTGCAAGAATATTTAGTTTTGTTTGTTTTAGAAATAATGCTAAACATTTAAAATCATAGAACAGAGTGAGTTAATTAAACTAATTAAAATGGAAAAAAACTAAAAACATTCTTTAGTTCTGAAATCAAAGATATTAGTCATTTAAAGATTTTAATTTAACATGGTCTCATCTGCATAAGTTTTTGTGGTGTATACAGCAGTGTATAGTGTGGAGTGTATACAGCAGTGTATAGTGTATAGTGTATACAGCAGTGTATAGTGTGGAGTGTATACAGCAGTGTATAATTTGGAGTGTATACAGCAGTGTATAGTTTGGAGTGTATACAGCAGTGTATAGTGTGGAGTGTATACAGCAGTGTATAGTGTGGAGTGTATACAGCAGTGTATAGTGTATAGTGTATACAGCAGTGTATAGTGTGGAGTGTATACAGCAGTGTATAGTGTGGAGTGTATACAGCAGTGTATAGTGTATACAGTAGTGTACAGTGTAGTTTATACAGCAGTGTATAGTGTATACAGCAGTGTATAGTGTGGAGTGTATACAGCAGTGTGGAGTGTATACAGCAGTGTATAGTGTACACAGCAGTGTATAGTGTATACAGCAGTGTATAGTGTCGAGTGTATACAGCAGTATATAGTGTATACAGCAGTGTATAGTGTGGAGTGTATACAGCAGTGTATAGTGTATACAGCAGTGTATAGTGTGGAGTGTATACAGCAGTGTGTAGTGTGTAATGTATACTGCAGTGTATAGTGTATACAGCAGTGTGTAGTGTGAAGTGTATATAGCAGTATATAGTGTGTAGTGTATACAGCAGTGTATAATGTATACAGCAGTGTATAATGTGGAATGTATACAGCAGTGTGTAGTATATACAGCAGTGTATAGTGTGTAGTTTATACAGCAGTGTATAGTGTATACAGCAGTATATAGTGTGTAGTTTATACAGCAGCGTATAGTCTGTAGTTTATACAGCAGTGTATAGTGTATACAGCAGTAAATAATGTGTAGTTTATACAGCAGTGTATAGTGTGTAGTTTATACAGCAGTGTATAGTGTATACAGCAGTATATAGTGTGTAGCAGTGTATAGTGTATACAGTAGTATATAGTGTGTAGTTTATACAGCAGTGTATAGTGTGTAGTTTATACAGCAGTGTATAGTGTATACAGCAGTATATATTGTGTAGTTTATACAGCAGTGCATAGTGTATACAGCAGTATATAGTGTGTTGCAGTGTATAGTGTATACAGTAGTATATAGTGTGTAGTTTATACAGCAGTGTATAGTGTGTAGATTATACAGCAGTGTATAATGTATACAGTAGTGTATACAGCAGTATATAGTGTGTAGTTTATACAACAGTGTATAGTGTATACAGTAGTGTATAGTGTATACAGCAGTATATAGTGTGTAGTTTATACAGCAGTGTATAGTGTATACAGTAGTGTATAGTGTATAAAGCAGTGTATAGTGTATACAGTAGTATATAGTGTGTAGTTTATACAGCAGTGTATAGTGTATACAGTAGTGTATAGTGTATACAGCAGTGTATAGTGTATACAGTAGTATATAGTGTGTAGTTTATACAGCAGTGTATAGTGTGTAGTTTATACAGCAGTGTATAGTGTATACAGTAGTGTATAGTGTATACAGCAGTGTATAGTGTATACAGTACTATATAGTGTGTAGTTTATACAGCAGTGTATAGTGTATACAGTACTATATAGTGTGTAGTTTATACAGCAGTGTATAGTGTGTAGTTTATACAGCAGTGTATAGTGTATACAGTAGTATATAGTGTGTAGTTTATACAGCAGTGTATAGTGTGTAGTTTATACAGCAGTGTACAGTGTATACAGTAGTATATAGTGTGTAGTTTATACAGCAGTGTATAATGTGTAGTTTATACAGCAGTGTATAGTGTATACAGTAGTATATAGTGTGTAGTTTATACAGCAGTGTATAGTGTGTAGTTTATACAGCAGTGTACATTGTTTAAAGCACTGCTGTGGTACAGCATGGATGGTGATGCTTGTGTTTTTTTTCTTGCCAAACTGAGTTTATACAACGGTTCAATATGGACGCCCTGTATGTATCAGAAGCCAGAGAAGGGACAGACCCTCCAGGAAACTTTGCTATTAAGGTAGAAGAGACTGTTGCAATGGAAGGACTTGCTCACTTTCCCACAGCCCTAATGGTACTATTAGGACTTCTTTATGCAAAAAACCCAGAGAATAAGATACACATTTAAAACTGTGCAGCAGGTATTCCCGCCTCTTCGCGCCTACGACCTCCTTCCCTGAACCTTGTCACTGAAGAACTGCCTACTGAAGGCCCATAAGGCTAAAGCTATGAGGCTAAAATGTTTTCAGTTTTTTTCTACTGTATCATGTGTTGTGCTGCAAAATAAAAATGAAATACAACAATGAAAACAAAGGGAAAACAGTATGAAACATCTAAAAATAATAAAATGTGGACAACAATAAATAGGTAAAACAAGCTAATACAAACCGATGTGTTAACAAAAGTCTCGAAGAAAACACTGAGCTGCTCCTCTCCAGAGGTTGAGATTATTCCCGTCAACACCTCGTTCACCAGTGTCTCATTCTCTAGAGCACCGCTGGATGGATCCAGTATCAGCTCTGCTTTCTGTTGCGGAGAAAGGGAGTCCAGAACCGCCACCTAAGGGGAGTAAAGAAAAGGATTTGCATGAGATGGTACTGTTCCATCCCTCCAATTGAGCTGAGGCCATTTGACAGAAGACATCATGCACAAACACAGGATAAACACCCTAGGGATTTAGCAAGTTATGCCGATGTCAAGACAATACCAAACAAGCACTTTACCACAGAGATATTCAGGTCCTTGAGATCAGTGTAGTCTGCTGTTGTCGAGAACTGACCCAAGTTGATTGTCAGCCAGTCAGCATCACCGAGAATATCTTTTTTGCAATCTGTTGAGACAAGTAACAGAAAAAATCAATAACAGAGGTGCAGGTTTAGGTCCTATCATGAGGCCACTGCCTCTGAGAAACGTTGACTGTAAGGCAGACTGTAAACACATGCACGCCAGCAGAATTGTGCAGAGGGCTATGTACCTGGTGTGTTTAGCTGTGCAGCATGATCCTTCAGGTAATTCACTAAAACCTTTGTTAATTCCTCCCTCCTGCTGGTAGTCATGTCAGAGAACGCACTGCTTATTCCTGAAACACTGCAAGAAAAGAACATTGTCTTTGTTGAGAGACAGACTCGCCGATGGTTCACCGACCTTCTTCCCGCTGCTACGTTCCTTTCATTTCTAACTTGCTTAGGGAGTATATTGGATAAGATTGCCAATGACAGGTTTGAAACTAGAGACTCACATCACTCTGTAGTTAGTGCAGTTGGTGTAGCTGATGGCTATGACTAGCATCTCCGCAGTAAAACTGGGAAGGACAGGGTGCAGCTTGACCTCAAACCAATCCATCCAGTCAGAGGTCTCAAAGCGTGGGAACTCGGGGCTGATGATTTCGAAGGTTCGATTCATCATCACGTCTCTCACAGCGGGGATGATATCACCAACCTGCTGAGAAGCAATGCAACAGTTGAAAATGGCACTTGAAGCGAACGCCACTCACAAGCTCATAGATGCCACCGCACTGCAGAGGTTGTTGCGCTAAAGATTTCAGACAGTGTAATCCTATCGGTTACCTCCTGATCAGTGAGGGTCGTGAAAAACTCGTCCACGTTCTCGAAAGCATCGTCCTTCTCTAGTCGGTCGAAGACTACGTCCATCTGACTTGTGCTGTTCAGTGCTCCAGAGGTCACAATGAGTTCAGCTGCTTGGCTGGCGGTCAGCAGGTCCAAAGACTCAAACTGCAACACGACACAAAGGCCAGTTGTTAGCACCCGGGGCAAACAGATAAAGTCAATCCCAGACCAACGTACAAGACAAGCCAGATGTTACTCACGCTGGAGACGTGTTCATTCAGAATTACAAGCTCTTTCAAGGTGGCGTAGGTGAAGAACTTGCCAAAGTTCTTTTCTAGCCAGTCACCGCTGCCAGAGGTGCTGGATATGCATCCACCATCTAAAATGATAACAGAGAAGCAGGGAATGCCACCACATCATTACAAAGAGAGCATGGTTCATCGCATCTAACTGACCTACAATCAAGCATTTGGAAATACAAGGCCGTAAAAGATTCTATAAAAAAGATGTGGAGATGGCCGAGGTGTTCAAGTACCTGATAGGTCATCTCTGGAGAGGAAAGGATAGATGAAGTAAGAAAAGACGGACCGTTGCTGTTCCTCGTCCATCTGTTCAGCTTGGCTGCTAAGTGCCTTCACCCTAAGTTGGATGAGAAGAAAAGGGGTCTTGTGATGGACCGTATGCCTTTACTTGGCAAACCTTAAGCCCTAAATCCCAACTGCGGTGTATCGGAATTCCACTGTCCATACTTACACAACTTGGTAGGTCTGACAGCTGAAGTTCTTGGAACTGAGACAGGAGAGGAAGTCTGCAGACACTGATGGCAAAAATGGTCTGAGCCTCATCTGGAACCACGTACTGATGAAAGTGGCATCAGTGAGCTGTGCATCACTGAAGTTGTTGACTTTCACCTCAGCGATGGCATCAAGAACATATGGGTCAGTCAGACTGATGTTAAGGGTCTGCAAGAGAAAGTGGATATCTCAATGTACAATTCCATCCAGACGTTTGGTTTCATTGCAGTACTAGTCCTTGGGACTTACCATGTTGGAGAACGCGTCCAGGGCTTCATCCAGAGGTTCTGCAAACTTTTGGATGAAAAGATACCAAATGGCCCTGCTGTAGTTCATGTTGCTGGCCAATTTGCATGACATGACTTCAACCAGATTGCTGGAGGACAGAGCTGCCACCTTCAAACACAAGGACATGTAAGCAAAAACAGAAAGACAACTTCCTGTGCTCACGCGACTGACAACAAAGCTATGTGTAAAAAATGAGTGTGAGGAGAGGCATTTTGGAACTGCTTCGTAGAGGCCTTACCGATGAACAGGCGTAGTCAGAGATGCTCAAGTCGCAGAGTTGTGCAGACGCATTTCCAAAGGACGCTTGATCCTGAAGTGGCAGACTGTGGAGAAAAAGAGTCCGTTATGCCACCTGTAACAGTTTTCACAGGTCTACACTTTTTGACGCTTTCTAAACAGCAAGACTCACCTGTCTTCACTTTGGCAAACGAGTGTTTCTGCAGAGAGAAAATGTAGCAAAAAGTCAACATCAGCCCACTCAAAGTCATCTTTGCAACACTGGATCTTAAAGGTTACAAATTTTAAGAAAGCAATGTTTTGACCACTTACCATTTAACACTGTCTTCTTGCACTGAAGGAAATAAAACCAGAGGGCAATAAAGCATGTTAGCAATCAGTTACGGATTTCTGGGCCTCTGGCCGTGTACAGTCATAAGATAATGCCGTTAATAACACAATATTACTTACCACACCAACAGGGAAGGGAACTGTGCAACCTAGGGAGGAGCAAAGAAAATACCACATTCAGCCGACGGGAGCGAGGGTGCTAAAGAGGCACTTACCCGTTTTAAGAAATTTGATCAAATCACATACCTTTTGGCAAACTCTGGCTCAGCATTTCTCTGCTTGATCTGAGGTCCTGTTTAAGGTCGAGTGGAAGGACTGCCAGACTCATATCCATGCCCTCCAAGCTGTATTAAAGAGAAAACATTCAGTTTCTGCAGTTTTTTTAGTCCACAAACCCACCCAACCAATATGCGTTCCAAAAGCGGTCCCAACCAAAGAATAGGGATCGGTCACTCACATTGCCTCATAGGAGTCACAGCTGAGGTTTACAGGGATCACGAGCAGCCACGAGGGTTGGAAACTGGCCAGTACAACAAACAGATACTCCTGGAACCACAACTCAAACTGACTCGGTTGGAAGACGTCAAAATTGGGAGCTAGAGCCGTCAATGTCACGTTCAGGATTGTGTCTCTCACAGCTGCGTTTTCAATGAAGTCAATATGTTCCTAGAGAGGAGACAATTCACGGCTTTAAGACCACTGGAGACACGTTAATGCATGGCGGCCATCTCCATCACTTTTCAGTGCTGGCTCATGCAACGTTTACTTTTCAAGGACGAACGGCTAACCTCTTTGGTGACGTTGACAAAAGTCTCGAAGAAAACACTGAGCTGCTCCTCTCCAGAGGTTGAGATTATTCCCGTCAACACCTCGTTCACCAGTGTCTCATTCTCTAGAGCACCGCTGGATGGATCCAGTATCAGCTCTGCTTTCTGTTGCGGAGAAAGGGAGTCCAGAACCGCCACCTAAGGGGAGTAAAGAAAAGGATTTGCATGAGATGGTACTGTTCCATCCCTCCAATTGAGCTGAGGCCATTTGACAGAAGACATCATGCACAAACACAGGATAAACACCCTAGGGATTTAGCAAGTTATGCCGATGTCAAGACAATACCAAACAAGCACTTTACCACAGAGATATTCAGGTCCTTGAGATCAGTGTAGTCTGCTGTTGTCGAGAACTGACCCAAGTTGATTGTCAGCCAGTCAGCATCACCGAGAATATCTTTTTTGCAATCTGTTGAGACAAGTAACAGAAAAAATCAATAACAGAGGTGCAGGTTTAGGTCCTATCATGAGGCCACTGCCTCTGAGAAACGTTGACTGTAAGGCAGACTGTAAACACATGCACGCCAGCAGAATTGTGCAGAGGGCTATGTACCTGGTGTGTTTAGCTGTGCAGCATGATCCTTCAGGTAATTCACTAAAACCTTTGTTAATTCGTCCCTCCTGCTGGTAGTCATGTCAGAGAACGCACTGCTTATTCCTGAAACACTGCAAGAAAAGAACATTGTCTTTGTTGAGAGACAGACTCGCCGATGGTTCACCGACCTTCTTCCCGCTGCTACGTTCCTTTCATTTCTAACTTGCTTAGGGAGTATATTGGATAAGATTGCCAATGACAGGTTTGAAACTAGAGACTCACATCACTCTGTAGTTAGTGCAGTTGGTGTAGCTGATGGCTATGACTAGCATCTCCGCAGTAAAACTGGGAAGGACAGGGTGCAGCTTGACCTCAAACCAATCCATCCAGTCAGAGGTCTCAAAGCGTGGGAACTCGGGGCTGATGATTTCGAAGGTTCGATTCATCATCACGTCTCTCACAGCGGGGATGATATCACCAACCTGCTGAGAAGCAATGCAACAGTTGAAAATGGCACTTGAAGCGAACGCCACTCACAAGCTCATAGATGCCACCGCACTGCAGAGGTTGTTGCGCTAAAGATTTCAGACAGTGTAATCCTATCGGTTACCTCCTGATCAGTGAGGGTCGTGAAAAACTCGTCCACGTTCTCGAAAGCATCGTCCTTCTCTAGTCGGTCGAAGACTACGTCCATCTGACTTGTGCTGTTCAGTGCTCCAGAGGTCACAATGAGTTCAGCTGCTTGGCTGGCGGTCAGCAGGTCCAAAGACTCAAACTGCAACACGACACAAAGGCCAGTTGTTAGCACCCGGGGCAAACAGATAAAGTCAATCCCAGACCAACGTACAAGACAAGCCAGATGTTACTCACGCTGGAGACGTGTTCATTCAGAATTACAAGCTCTTTCAAGGTGGCGTAGGTGAAGAACTTGCCAAAGTTCTTTTCTAGCCAGTCACCGCTGCCAGAGGTGCTGGATATGCATCCACCATCTAAAATGATAACAGAGAAGCAGGGAATGCCACCACATCATTACAAAGAGAGCATGGTTCATCGCATCTAACTGACCTACAATCAAGCATTTGGAAATACAAGGCCGTAAAAGATTCTATAAAAAAGATGTGGAGATGGCCGAGGTGTTCAAGTACCTGATAGGTCATCTCTGGAGAGGAAAGGATAGATGAAGTAAGAAAAGACGGACCGTTGCTGTTCCTCGTCCATCTGTTCAGCTTGGCTGCTAAGTGCCTTCACCCTAAGTTGGATGAGAAGAAAAGGGGTCTTGTGATGGACCGTATGCCTTTACCTGGCAACCATTAAGCCCTAAATCCCAACTGCGGTGTATCGGAATTCCACTGTCCATACTTACACAACTTGGTAGGTCTGACAGCTGAAGTTCTTGGAACTGAGACAGGAGAGGAAGTCTGCAGACACTGATGGCAAAAATGGTCTGAGCCTCATCTGGAACCACGTACTGATGAAAGTGGCATCAGTGAGCTGTGCATCACTGAAGTTGTTGACTTTCACCTCAGCGATGGCATCAAGAACATATGGGTCAGTCAGACTGATGTTAAGGGTCTGCAAGAGAAAGTGGATATCTCAATGTACAATTCCATCCAGACGTTTGGTTTCATTGCAGTACTAGTCCTTGGGACTTACCATGTTGGAGAACGCGTCCAGGGCTTCATCCAGAGGTTCTGCAAACTTTTGGATGAAAAGATACCAAATGGCCCTGCTGTAGTTCATGTTGCTGGCCAATTTGCATGACATGACTTCAACCAGATTGCTGGAGGACAGAGCTGCCACCTTCAAACACAAGGACATGTAAGCAAAAACAGAAAGACAACTTCCTGTGCTCACGCGACTGACAACAAAGCTATGTGTAAAAAATGAGTGTGAGGAGAGGCATTTTGGAACTGCTTCGTAGAGGCCTTACCGATGAACAGGCGTAGTCAGAGATGCTCAAGTCGCAGAGTTGTGCAGACGCATTTCCAAAGGACGCTTGATCCTGAAGTGGCAGACTGTGGAGAAAAAGAGTCCGTTATGCCACCTGTAACAGTTTTCACAGGTCTACACTTTTTGACGCTTTCTAAACAGCAAGACTCACCTGTCTTCACTTTGGCAAACGAGTGTTTCTGCAGAGAGAAAATGTAGCAAAAAGTCAACATCAGCCCACTCAAAGTCATCTTTCCAACACTGGATCTTAAAGGTTACAAATTTTAAGAAAGCAACGTTTTGACCACTTACCATTCACCACTGTCTTCTTGCACTGAAGGAAATAAAACCAGAGGGCAATAAAGCATGTTAGCAATCAGTTACGGATTTCTGGGCCTCTGGCCGTGTACAGTCATAAGATAATGCCGTTAATAACACAATATTACTTACCACACCAACAGGGAAGGGAACTGTGCAACCTAGGGAGGAGCAAAGAAAATACCACATTCAGCCGACGGGAGCGAGGGTGCTAAAGAGGCACTTACCCGTTTTAAGAAATTTGATCAAATCACATACCTTTTGGCAAACTCTGGCTCAGCATTTCTCTGCTTGATCTGAGGTCCTGTTTAAGGTCAAGTGGAAGGACTGCCAGACTCATATCCATGCCCTCCAAGCTGTATTAAAGAGAAAACATTCAGTTTCTGCAGTTTTTTTAGTCCACAAACCCACCCAACCAATATGCGTTCCAAAAGCGGTCCCAACCAAAGAATAGGGATCGGTCACTCACATTGCCTCATAGGAGTCACAGCTGAGGTTTACAGGGATCACGAGCAGCCACGAGGGTTGGAAACTGGCCAGTACAACAAACAGATACTCCTGGAACCACAACTCAAACTGACTCGGTTGGAAGACGTCAAAATTGGGAGCTAGAGCCGTCAATGTCACGTTCAGGATTGTGTCTCTCACAGCTGCGTTTTCAATGAAGTCAATATGTTCCTAGAGAGGAGACAATTCACGGCTTTAAGACCACTGGAGACACGTTAATGCATGGCGGCCATCTCCATCACTTTTCAGTGCTGGCTCATGCAACGTTTACTTTTCAAGGACGAACGGCTAACCTCTTTGGTGACGTTGACAAAAGTCTCGAAGAAAACACTGAGCTGCTCCTCTCCAGAGGTTGAGATTATTCCCGTCAACACCTCGTTCACCAGTGTCTCATTCTCTAGAGCACCGCTGGATGGATCCAGTATCAGCTCTGCTTTCTGTTGCGGAGAAAGGGAGTCCAGAACCGCCACCTAAGGGGAGTAAAGAAAAGGATTTGCATGAGATGGTACTGTTCCATCCCTCCAATTGAGCTGAGGCCATTTGACAGAAGACATCATGCACAAACACAGGATAAACACCCTAGGGATTTAGCAAGTTATGCCGATGTCAAGACAATACCAAACAAGCACTTTACCACAGAGATATTCAGGTCCTTGAGATCAGTGTAGTCTGCTGTTGTCGAGAACTGACCCAAGTTGATTGTCAGCCAGTCAGCATCACCGAGAATATCTTTTTTGCAATCTGTTGAGACAAGTAACAGAAAAAATCAATAACAGAGGTGCAGGTTTAGGTCCTATCATGAGGCCACTGCCTCTGAGAAACGTTGACTGTAAGGCAGACTGTAAACACATGCACGCCAGCAGAATTGTGCAGAGGGCTATGTACCTGGTGTGTTTAGCTGTGCAGCATGATCCTTCAGGTAATTCACTAAAACCTTTGTTAATTCCTCCCTCCTGCTGGTAGTCATGTCAGAGAACGCACTGCTTATTCCTGAAACACTGCAAGAAAAGAACATTGTCTTTGTTGAGAGACAGACTCGCCGATGGTTCACCGACCTTCTTCCCGCTGCTACGTTCCTTTCATTTCTAACTTGCTTAGGGAGTATATTGGATAAGATTGCCAATGACAGGTTTGAAACTAGAGACTCACATCACTCTGTAGTTAGTGCAGTTGGTGTAGCTGATGGCTATGACTAGCATCTCCGCAGTAAAACTGGGAAGGACAGGGTGCAGCTTGACCTCAAACCAATCCATCCAGTCAGAGGTCTCAAAGCGTGGGAACTCGGGGCTGATGATTTCGAAGGTTCGATTCATCATCACGTCTCTCACAGCGGGGATGATATCACCAACCTGCTGAGAAGCAATGCAACAGTTGAAAATGGCACTTGAAGCGAACGCCACTCACAAGCTCATAGATGCCACCGCACTGCAGAGGTTGTTGCGCTAAAGATTTCAGACAGTGTAATCCTATCGGTTACCTCCTGATCAGTGAGGGTCGTGAAAAACTCGTCCACGTTCTCGAAAGCATCGTCCTTCTCTAGTCGGTCGAAGACTACGTCCATCTGACTTGTGCTGTTCAGTGCTCCAGAGGTCACAATGAGTTCAGCTGCTTGGCTGGCGGTCAGCAGGTCCAAAGACTCAAACTGCAACACGACACAAAGGCCAGTTGTTAGCACCCGGGGCAAACAGATAAAGTCAATCCCAGACCAACGTACAAGACAAGCCAGATGTTACTCACGCTGGAGACGTGTTCATTCAGAATTACAAGCTCTTTCAAGGTGGCGTAGGTGAAGAACTTGCCAAAGTTCTTTTCTAGCCAGTCACCGCTGCCAGAGGTGCTGGATATGCATCCACCATCTAAAATGATAACAGAGAAGCAGGGAATGCCACCACATCATTACAAAGAGAGCATGGTTCATCGCATCTAACTGACCTACAATCAAGCATTTGGAAATACAAGGCCGTAAAAGATTCTATAAAAAAGATGTGGAGATGGCCGAGGTGTTCAAGTACCTGATAGGTCATCTCTGGAGAGGAAAGGATAGATGAAGTAAGAAAAGACGGACCGTTGCTGTTCCTCGTCCATCTGTTCAGCTTGGCTGCTAAGTGCCTTCACCCTAAGTTGGATGAGAAGAAAAGGGGTCTTGTGATGGACCGTATGCCTTTACCTGGCAACCATTAAGCCCTAAATCCCAACTGCGGTGTATCGGAATTCCACTGTCCATACTTACACAACTTGGTAGGTCTGACAGCTGAAGTTCTTGGAACTGAGACAGGAGAGGAAGTCTGCAGACACTGATGGCAAAAATGGTCTGAGCCTCATCTGGAACCACGTACTGATGAAAGTGGCATCAGTGAGCTGTGCATCACTGAAGTTGTTGACTTTCACCTCAGCGATGGCATCAAGAACATATGGGTCAGTCAGACTGATGTTAAGGGTCTGCAAGAGAAAGTGGATATCTCAATGTACAATTCCATCCAGACGTTTGGTTTCATTGCAGTACTAGTCCTTGGGACTTACCATGTTGGAGAACGCGTCCAGGGCTTCATCCAGAGGTTCTGCAAACTTTTGGATGAAAAGATACCAAATGGCCCTGCTGTAGTTCATGTTGCTGGCCAATTTGCATGACATGACTTCAACCAGATTGCTGGAGGACAGAGCTGCCACCTTCAAACACAAGGACATGTAAGCAAAAACAGAAAGACAACTTCCTGTGCTCACGCGACTGACAACAAAGCTATGTGTAAAAAATGAGTGTGAGGAGAGGCATTTTGGAACTGCTTCGTAGAGGCCTTACCGATGAACAGGCGTAGTCAGAGATGCTCAAGTCGCAGAGTTGTGCAGACGCATTTCCAAAGGACGCTTGATCCTGAAGTGGCAGACTGTGGAGAAAAAGAGTCCGTTATGCCACCTGTAACAGTTTTCACAGGTCTACACTTTTTGACGCTTTCTAAACAGCAAGACTCACCTGTCTTCACTTTGGCAAACGAGTGTTTCTGCAGAGAGAAAATGTAGCAAAAAGTCAACATCAGCCCACTCAAAGTCATCTTTCCAACACTGGATCTTAAAGGTTACACATTTTAAGAAAGCAACGTTTTGACCACTTACCATTCACCACTGTCTTCTTGCACTGAAGGAAATAAAACCAGAGGGCAATAAAGCATGTTAGCAATCAGTTACGGATTTCTGGGCCTCTGGCCGTGTACAGTCATAAGATAATGCCGTTAATAACACAATATTACTTACCACACCAACAGGGAAGGGAACTGTGCAACCTAGGGAGGAGCAAAGAAAATACCACATTCAGCCGACGGGAGCGAGGGTGCTAAAGAGGCACTTACCCGTTTTAAGAAATTTGATCAAATCACATACCTTTTGGCAAACTCTGGCTCAGCATTTCTCTGCTTGATCTGAGGTCCTGTTTAAGGTCAAGTGGAAGGACTGCCAGACTCATATCCATGCCCTCCAAGCTGTATTAAAGAGAAAACATTCAGTTTCTGCAGTTTTTTTAGTCCACAAACCCACCCAACCAATATGCGTTCCAAAAGCGGTCCCAACCAAAGAATAGGGATCGGTCACTCACATTGCCTCATAGGAGTCACAGCTGAGGTTTACAGGGATCACGAGCAGCCACGAGGGTTGGAAACTGGCCAGTACAACAAACAGATACTCCTGGAACCACAACTCAAACTGACTCGGTTGGAAGACGTCAAAATTGGGAGCTAGAGCCGTCAATGTCACGTTCAGGATTGTGTCTCTCACAGCTGCGTTTTCAATGAAGTCAATATGTTCCTAGAGAGGAGACAATTCACGGCTTTAAGACCACTGGAGACACGTTAATGCATGGCGGCCATCTCCATCACTTTTCAGTGCTGGCTCATGCAACGTTTACTTTTCAAGGACGAACGGCTAACCTCTTTGGTGACGTTGACAAAAGTCTCGAAGAAAACACTGAGCTGCTCCTCTCCAGAGGTTGAGATTATTCCCGTCAACACCTCGTTCACCAGTGTCTCATTCTCTAGAGCACCGCTGGATGGATCCAGTATCAGCTCTGCTTTCTGTTGCGGAGAAAGGGAGTCCAGAACCGCCACCTAAGGGGAGTAAAGAAAAGGATTTGCATGAGATGGTACTGTTCCATCCCTCCAATTGAGCTGAGGCCATTTGACAGAAGACATCATGCACAAACACAGGATAAACACCCTAGGGATTTAGCAAGTTATGCCGATGTCAAGACAATACCAAACAAGCACTTTACCACAGAGATATTCAGGTCCTTGAGATCAGTGTAGTCTGCTGTTGTCGAGAACTGACCCAAGTTGATTGTCAGCCAGTCAGCATCACCGAGAATATCTTTTTTGCAATCTGTTGAGACAAGTAACAGAAAAAATCAATAACAGAGGTGCAGGTTTAGGTCCTATCATGAGGCCACTGCCTCTGAGAAACGTTGACTGTAAGGCAGACTGTAAACACATGCACGCCAGCAGAATTGTGCAGAGGGCTATGTACCTGGTGTGTTTAGCTGTGCAGCATGATCCTTCAGGTAATTCACTAAAACCTTTGTTAATTCGTCCCTCCTGCTGGTAGTCATGTCAGAGAACGCACTGCTTATTCCTGAAACACTGCAAGAAAAGAACATTGTCTTTGTTGAGAGACAGACTCGCCGATGGTTCACCGACCTTCTTCCCGCTGCTACGTTCCTTTCATTTCTAACTTGCTTAGGGAGTATATTGGATAAGATTGCCAATGACAGGTTTGAAACTAGAGACTCACATCACTCTGTAGTTAGTGCAGTTGGTGTAGCTGATGGCTATGACTAGCATCTCCGCAGTAAAACTGGGAAGGACAGGGTGCAGCTTGACCTCAAACCAATCCATCCAGTCAGAGGTCTCAAAGCGTGGGAACTCGGGGCTGATGATTTCGAAGGTTCGATTCATCATCACGTCTCTCACAGCGGGGATGATATCACCAACCTGCTGAGAAGCAATGCAACAGTTGAAAATGGCACTTGAAGCGAACGCCACTCACAAGCTCATAGATGCCACCGCACTGCAGAGGTTGTTGCGCTAAAGATTTCAGACAGTGTAATCCTATCGGTTACCTCCTGATCAGTGAGGGTCGTGAAAAACTCGTCCACGTTCTCGAAAGCATCGTCCTTCTCTAGTCGGTCGAAGACTACGTCCATCTGACTTGTGCTGTTCAGTGCTCCAGAGGTCACAATGAGTTCAGCTGCTTGGCTGGCGGTCAGCAGGTCCAAAGACTCAAACTGCAACACGACACAAAGGCCAGTTGTTAGCACCCGGGGCAAACAGATAAAGTCAATCCCAGACCAACGTACAAGACAAGCCAGATGTTACTCACGCTGGAGACGTGTTCATTCAGAATTACAAGCTCTTTCAAGGTGGCGTAGGTGAAGAACTTGCCAAAGTTCTTTTCTAGCCAGTCACCGCTGCCAGAGGTGCTGGATATGCATCCACCATCTAAAATGATAACAGAGAAGCAGGGAATGCCACCACATCATTACAAAGAGAGCATGGTTCATCGCATCTAACTGACCTACAATCAAGCATTTGGAAATACAAGGCCGTAAAAGATTCTATAAAAAAGATGTGGAGATGGCCGAGGTGTTCAAGTACCTGATAGGTCATCTCTGGAGAGGAAAGGATAGATGAAGTAAGAAAAGACGGACCGTTGCTGTTCCTCGTCCATCTGTTCAGCTTGGCTGCTAAGTGCCTTCACCCTAAGTTGGATGAGAAGAAAAGGGGTCTTGTGATGGACCGTATGCCTTTACCTGGCAACCATTAAGCCCTAAATCCCAACTGCGGTGTATCGGAATTCCACTGTCCATACTTACACAACTTGGTAGGTCTGACAGCTGAAGTTCTTGGAACTGAGACAGGAGAGGAAGTCTGCAGACACTGATGGCAAAAATGGTCTGAGCCTCATCTGGAACCACGTACTGATGAAAGTGGCATCAGTGAGCTGTGCATCACTGAAGTTGTTGACTTTCACCTCAGCGATGGCATCAAGAACATATGGGTCAGTCAGACTGATGTTAAGGGTCTGCAAGAGAAAGTGGATATCTCAATGTACAATTCCATCCAGACGTTTGGTTTCATTGCAGTACTAGTCCTTGGGACTTACCATGTTGGAGAACGCGTCCAGGGCTTCATCCAGAGGTTCTGCAAACTTTTGGATGAAAAGATACCAAATGGCCCTGCTGTAGTTCATGTTGCTGGCCAATTTGCATGACATGACTTCAACCAGATTGCTGGAGGACAGAGCTGCCACCTTCAAACACAAGGACATGTAAGCAAAAACAGAAAGACAACTTCCTGTGCTCACGCGACTGACAACAAAGCTATGTGTAAAAAATGAGTGTGAGGAGAGGCATTTTGGAACTGCTTCGTAGAGGCCTTACCGATGAACAGGCGTAGTCAGAGATGCTCAAGTCGCAGAGTTGTGCAGACGCATTTCCAAAGGACGCTTGATCCTGAAGTGGCAGACTGTGGAGAAAAAGAGTCCGTTATGCCACCTGTAACAGTTTTCACAGGTCTACACTTTTTGACGCTTTCTAAACAGCAAGACTCACCTGTCTTCACTTTGGCAAACGAGTGTTTCTGCAGAGAGAAAATGTAGCAAAAAGTCAACATCAGCCCACTCAAAGTCATCTTTCCAACACTGGATCTTAAAGGTTACACATTTTAAGAAAGCAACGTTTTGACCACTTACCATTCACCACTGTCTTCTTGCACTGAAGGAAATAAAACCAGAGGGCAATAAAGCATGTTAGCAATCAGTTACGGATTTCTGGGCCTCTGGCCGTGTACAGTCATAAGATAATGCCGTTAATAACACAATATTACTTACCACACCAACAGGGAAGGGAACTGTGCAACCTAGGGAGGAGCAAAGAAAATACCACATTCAGCCGACGGGAGCGAGGGTGCTAAAGAGGCACTTACCCGTTTTAAGAAATTTGATCAAATCACATACCTTTTGGCAAACTCTGGCTCAGCATTTCTCTGCTTGATCTGAGGTCCTGTTTAAGGTCAAGTGGAAGGACTGCCAGACTCATATCCATGCCCTCCAAGCTGTATTAAAGAGAAAACATTCAGTTTCTGCAGTTTTTTTAGTCCACAAACCCACCCAACCAATATGCGTTCCAAAAGCGGTCCCAACCAAAGAATAGGGATCGGTCACTCACATTGCCTCATAGGAGTCACAGCTGAGGTTTACAGGGATCACGAGCAGCCACGAGGGTTGGAAACTGGCCAGTACAACAAACAGATACTCCTGGAACCACAACTCAAACTGACTCGGTTGGAAGACGTCAAAATTGGGAGCTAGAGCCGTCAATGTCACGTTCAGGATTGTGTCTCTCACAGCTGCGTTTTCAATGAAGTCAATATGTTCCTAGAGAGGAGACAATTCACGGCTTTAAGACCACTGGAGACACGTTAATGCATGGCGGCCATCTCCATCACTTTTCAGTGCTGGCTCATGCAACGTTTACTTTTCAAGGACGAACGGCTAACCTCTTTGGTGACGTTGACAAAAGTCTCGAAGAAAACACTGAGCTGCTCCTCTCCAGAGGTTGAGATTATTCCCGTCAACACCTCGTTCACCAGTGTCTCATTCTCTAGAGCACCGCTGGATGGATCCAGTATCAGCTCTGCTTTCTGTTGCGGAGAAAGGGAGTCCAGAACCGCCACCTAAGGGGAGTAAAGAAAAGGATTTGCATGAGATGGTACTGTTCCATCCCTCCAATTGAGCTGAGGCCATTTGACAGAAGACATCATGCACAAACACAGGATAAACACCCTAGGGATTTAGCAAGTTATGCCGATGTCAAGACAATACCAAACAAGCACTTTACCACAGAGATATTCAGGTCCTTGAGATCAGTGTAGTCTGCTGTTGTCGAGAACTGACCCAAGTTGATTGTCAGCCAGTCAGCATCACCGAGAATATCTTTTTTGCAATCTGTTGAGACAAGTAACAGAAAAAATCAATAACAGAGGTGCAGGTTTAGGTCCTATCATGAGGCCACTGCCTCTGAGAAACGTTGACTGTAAGGCAGACTGTAAACACATGCACGCCAGCAGAATTGTGCAGAGGGCTATGTACCTGGTGTGTTTAGCTGTGCAGCATGATCCTTCAGGTAATTCACTAAAACCTTTGTTAATTCCTCCCTCCTGCTGGTAGTCATGTCAGAGAACGCACTGCTTATTCCTGAAACACTGCAAGAAAAGAACATTGTCTTTGTTGAGAGACAGACTCGCCGATGGTTCACCGACCTTCTTCCCGCTGCTACGTTCCTTTCATTTCTAACTTGCTTAGGGAGTATATTGGATAAGATTGCCAATGACAGGTTTGAAACTAGAGACTCACATCACTCTGTAGTTAGTGCAGTTGGTGTAGCTGATGGCTATGACTAGCATCTCCGCAGTAAAACTGGGAAGGACAGGGTGCAGCTTGACCTCAAACCAATCCATCCAGTCAGAGGTCTCAAAGCGTGGGAACTCGGGGCTGATGATTTCGAAGGTTCGATTCATCATCACGTCTCTCACAGCGGGGATGATATCACCAACCTGCTGAGAAGCAATGCAACAGTTGAAAATGGCACTTGAAGCGAACGCCACTCACAAGCTCATAGATGCCACCGCACTGCAGAGGTTGTTGCGCTAAAGATTTCAGACAGTGTAATCCTATCGGTTACCTCCTGATCAGTGAGGGTCGTGAAAAACTCGTCCACGTTCTCGAAAGCATCGTCCTTCTCTAGTCGGTCGAAGACTACGTCCATCTGACTTGTGCTGTTCAGTGCTCCAGAGGTCACAATGAGTTCAGCTGCTTGGCTGGCGGTCAGCAGGTCCAAAGACTCAAACTGCAACACGACACAAAGGCCAGTTGTTAGCACCCGGGGCAAACAGATAAAGTCAATCCCAGACCAACGTACAAGACAAGCCAGATGTTACTCACGCTGGAGACGTGTTCATTCAGAATTACAAGCTCTTTCAAGGTGGCGTAGGTGAAGAACTTGCCAAAGTTCTTTTCTAGCCAGTCACCGCTGCCAGAGGTGCTGGATATGCATCCACCATCTAAAATGATAACAGAGAAGCAGGGAATGCCACCACATCATTACAAAGAGAGCATGGTTCATCGCATCTAACTGACCTACAATCAAGCATTTGGAAATACAAGGCCGTAAAAGATTCTATAAAAAAGATGTGGAGATGGCCGAGGTGTTCAAGTACCTGATAGGTCATCTCTGGAGAGGAAAGGATAGATGAAGTAAGAAAAGACGGACCGTTGCTGTTCCTCGTCCATCTGTTCAGCTTGGCTGCTAAGTGCCTTCACCCTAAGTTGGATGAGAAGAAAAGGGGTCTTGTGATGGACCGTATGCCTTTACCTGGCAACCATTAAGCCCTAAATCCCAACTGCGGTGTATCGGAATTCCACTGTCCATACTTACACAACTTGGTAGGTCTGACAGCTGAAGTTCTTGGAACTGAGACAGGAGAGGAAGTCTGCAGACACTGATGGCAAAAATGGTCTGAGCCTCATCTGGAACCACGTACTGATGAAAGTGGCATCAGTGAGCTGTGCATCACTGAAGTTGTTGACTTTCACCTCAGCGATGGCATCAAGAACATATGGGTCAGTCAGACTGATGTTAAGGGTCTGCAAGAGAAAGTGGATATCTCAATGTACAATTCCATCCAGACGTTTGGTTTCATTGCAGTACTAGTCCTTGGGACTTACCATGTTGGAGAACGCGTCCAGGGCTTCATCCAGAGGTTCTGCAAACTTTTGGATGAAAAGATACCAAATGGCCCTGCTGTAGTTCATGTTGCTGGCCAATTTGCATGACATGACTTCAACCAGATTGCTGGAGGACAGAGCTGCCACCTTCAAACACAAGGACATGTAAGCAAAAACAGAAAGACAACTTCCTGTGCTCACGCGACTGACAACAAAGCTATGTGTAAAAAATGAGTGTGAGGAGAGGCATTTTGGAACTGCTTCGTAGAGGCCTTACCGATGAACAGGCGTAGTCAGAGATGCTCAAGTCGCAGAGTTGTGCAGACGCATTTCCAAAGGACGCTTGATCCTGAAGTGGCAGACTGTGGAGAAAAAGAGTCCGTTATGCCACCTGTAACAGTTTTCACAGGTCTACACTTTTTGACGCTTTCTAAACAGCAAGACTCACCTGTCTTCACTTTGGCAAACGAGTGTTTCTGCAGAGAGAAAATGTAGCAAAAAGTCAACATCAGCCCACTCAAAGTCATCTTTCCAACACTGGATCTTAAAGGTTACACATTTTAAGAAAGCAACGTTTTGACCACTTACCATTCACCACTGTCTTCTTGCACTGAAGGAAATAAAACCAGAGGGCAATAAAGCATGTTAGCAATCAGTTACGGATTTCTGGGCCTCTGGCCGTGTACAGTCATAAGATAATGCCGTTAATAACACAATATTACTTACCACACCAACAGGGAAGGGAACTGTGCAACCTAGGGAGGAGCAAAGAAAATACCACATTCAGCCGACGGGAGCGAGGGTGCTAAAGAGGCACTTACCCGTTTTAAGAAATTTGATCAAATCACATACCTTTTGGCAAACTCTGGCTCAGCATTTCTCTGCTTGATCTGAGGTCCTGTTTAAGGTCAAGTGGAAGGACTGCCAGACTCATATCCATGCCCTCCAAGCTGTATTAAAGAGAAAACATTCAGTTTCTGCAGTTTTTTTAGTCCACAAACCCACCCAACCAATATGCGTTCCAAAAGCGGTCCCAACCAAAGAATAGGGATCGGTCACTCACATTGCCTCATAGGAGTCACAGCTGAGGTTTACAGGGATCACGAGCAGCCACGAGGGTTGGAAACTGGCCAGTACAACAAACAGATACTCCTGGAACCACAACTCAAACTGACTCGGTTGGAAGACGTCAAAATTGGGAGCTAGAGCCGTCAATGTCACGTTCAGGATTGTGTCTCTCACAGCTGCGTTTTCAATGAAGTCAATATGTTCCTAGAGAGGAGACAATTCACGGCTTTAAGACCACTGGAGACACGTTAATGCATGGCGGCCATCTCCATCACTTTTCAGTGCTGGCTCATGCAACGTTTACTTTTCAAGGACGAACGGCTAACCTCTTTGGTGACGTTGACAAAAGTCTCGAAGAAAACACTGAGCTGCTCCT